>OZ038501.1:40586858-40666858 GCA_964036315.1 Acanthosepion esculentum
AGGAGGCCATTGGGAGCCACCATGTGAATTTTCAACTCTGAGTGCCCCCCCCCCCAACAGAGTGCAAATCGACAATCGGTCATCCCTTAAAAATGTTTTTCCGGTTGGGCATTTCCTAAATGCAGATTAATTTAAGGTGACGCTATGCGCGGGAAGAAACAGGTCAGTGCGTGCAGTGGATTGGAAGAAAACATTTGACCTCAAATTCTGGAATGGGTGCAGGGCCATTGAAATTCGGCTTTTTTATCCCTGCTACCAGGTCTGACTTTGAGCCACAAATGACATATTCGACTTTGTCAACACTTTTACTTTAATCGTCGCATCTTACCAAAATAAGCACTTCCTTTATTCGCGTCTTTACTGAAAAAAAACCCGCATACGTGCTGAGTGAAAATGGTTCCGTCCTCAGTAGTCCATTTTCCAATTCTTTAAACCTTTTCCCCTAGCCCAGGTCGCATCCCAGAACTGACGAGGAGTTTTTGCGCTAAAACAGCAGGGCTTCCTCCCAATCCATTTCAAAGCTAATGCCGGCAAACGGTTAGCGGCTTTTCGTTGTCGCACACACCGAACGAGCAAATGCTTCATTGCAACCCCTTGCATTCTCATCGCCGGCATCACGTGCGTTAGAGCCAAGCTGCATATGCAGCAGGCAGCTTGACCTCGTTTACGGCCAAGCCTTGCGCTTGCCAAATCATGCGCGCTAGCATCTTCCATTTTTGAGCTCATTCATTGGTCTAAGTCATGGCCATTGTCCAGGCTACACCAATCAATGACAAGTCACGCTCCCTTTAAATACCTTCAGCGCAACTGCATCCGCACTCACGTCTTGATTTGATCGCCATTAACGCATCTGTCCTTGGATTAATTGACAGCTTCCTGCCACCGCAAGTTACCTATTTGCTTAAACGTTTGCATTACCCATTTTATCTCCTCGTGCTGCTTTTACTGCGCAGCCCAGTCCATCTTAGCGTTCCATACCTATTTCTACCTTTTCGTAGCTCAGTTTTGCTATTAGACAGTTAACAGCTGTCGCAAGTTACTTCTCTTCTGCCTTTACTACGCGGCCCAGTACACCTCAGTGTTTCACTACTTTTTAACCTTCAACGCTTCAACGTTTTGGTTGCGTAACCTCTTCCTACAGCGACGTTTTCGTGCTGCCAGAAAACACGGCCCATAGCTAGGAGAAGCTTTTTTCCATACCGCTCCACTGCATTTTTAGTTTTCGTATACAACGAGGTTGCACCGCTTCAGCTTCGGCATCAACTTCTATTCGCATTCTTACACAGCATTTCTACAACCCTTCAAATGGCTCCTACACGACGAACATCAGCAACTGAAGACCCCTAACACCGTTAACATTACACATACAGAACAGGCGACTGCGGAGGAGCACATAATAACTCCGGTCACAGATGATCATATAGTGTCTACTTCAACCTCTGCTTTGCACTCTTCTGCGTGCCGTGGCGATGACCAACCCGGCAGATCTGCAAAGGCTGCAAAAACACCCAGGCGAGGCAACCTTAGCAGGCGTTCTAAAAAAGCCTCACCGTCTAAGGGGAAACGGGAGCAGGATTCCATTGAGTGCGCTTCCTTAGGGGAGAAGCGACTGGCGTCTACTTCAACCTCTGCTTTGCACTCTTCTGAGTGCCGTGGCGATGACCGACCGGCAGCTTTGCTAAGCGTGCCAAAATACCATGGCAAGGCAACCTTAGCAGGCGTTCTAAAAGATACTCTGCGTCAAAGAGAAAGCGGGAGGAGGAAAACGAGGTAGAGGCCTCTTTGAGGCTTTCCAGTCAATCTCAACGGAGACAGTATGTGTTGTCACATGAAACACTTGGTGAGCGTAACTACCGTTTGTACTGCAAATCAGTTTACACATGTTCGTTGAAAAGTAAGAGGAAACTTCTTAAACGTACGATTTTTGAATCAAGCACGGACAACACCGGGTCATGCTGATAGTATCTGCTATATCCATGCACTGAATTTATAAATTAATAGAATGCGCTAAGGAATTTTACACGGAAACTGTCTCACATAAATTGCAGTTATTTTTTGAGACTATGATGTATCAGCAAGTTCAGCGGATGTGTGAGGCGGCACCCTGCTTCCCACCTAGAAAATAACAATGATTTAATAATAGAATGGAACACTTTCAATTTTATAGCCTTCCATGATTAAAGGGGTTCATTTCCTTTGGTCAATATGTTCGAGTCTGATAAGGATTAACTTCAAAACAAGTTATTTTTATTACTTTAAGCAAGATCCCAAGAACAGAGAGGCCGTCCTCGGCTGCTGCTGCTTCGGCAAAATCAGGATACTTTTGGTAATTCCAGTGTACCAAATGAAGCTGTTGAAAAATTAAAAACAAAATAAAATTGATATTTGAGAAATTTTAATAAATTGTTCAATTTCATGCTTTAAAAGAGAAACTTCTTTACGAATTCAAATATCTTTAACTTTATAAAGTTACACTTTTGAAAGTTTTATAAACATTATGCTACACTACAGTAGCATGAAACACTTTTTTGTGCAAGATATTAAAATTTTGCTTTGGTACCAACTCCAGTTTCTTGTGTCAGACACAAAACTTAGTTGGTAGAAACAGCAACTTTCGAAAATAGACGCAACTTAAGAAAGACGACCATTGCGGAATATTTTAAAAGGAACAACGCATTTATTTACAATTTATAAATTCAAAAATTTCAAAACAAGGGTTGCACAAAAATTTACTTTAGCGCGCCTCTTTGGGCAGGATAGCGCTTTCCTAAGGTAACAAAAAAAAAAATTTTACCGACAGAAACAAGAAAAAATGTGATGCAATTTGTTAGATCAGAAACGAATTCACATACAAAAACAATAATCCCTTCAAAAACAGAGAAAACTGGAGAAACTTGTAGAGAAGAATAACAAAAGCAGAATTTTTTTCAAACAGCACCCACCACTGTTCTTAACAGTATGCTCAAACAGGACGTCTCAGCTCGAAGGAGTTTTTTGTTTGTTTTGTGTTTTCAAGCTGTTTATTCCATGATTCTTAGATTTTTGTAACACGTTTATTTGTATCTTTGGTGTGAAATATCCTGGTGTAGGAATCTGCCTTGTATCTGTTAGGTCTGATTTATGACCTCTGGCTGGACCGACTTTTGAAGTGCGGGTGCTAGGCTCTGTTCATTCTCATCAACATCACATCTTAGTCTTTCTTTTCTTCTCCACCGCCATTCGCTGATAGCAGTGCTTTTTATTGAAAAACTAACCGTAATATCTACTCCAGCCTAAATTTGATATTGGCCAGCAAACTTGTTTCTTTCTCTCTCTCTCCCTATATATATATATATATATATATATATATATATATAGAGAGAGAGAGAGAGAGAGAGAGAGAGAGAAACCCTCTCCAAGTATTCAAAAATAAAAATCCGAGACACTTCAACCAATTTTGGAACCTAAAATGCCATAAAAAAATGCACAAAATTTAATCCACACACCCTCTGGCCCTTCTGAAGAATAAACTTTTCACAAAACGTGTGTATATATATATATATATATATATATATATATATATATATATATATATATAGTGTAACCCGGATATAAGAGAGTTGTAGGGATTGGAGAAGACGTCTCTTATATCCGGGTTTCTCTTATATCCGGGTTTGGTCTATTATATATACATTAACACAGGCTCTAATTTGGGACAAGAGAAAATCTCTCTTATATCCGGGTTTCTCTTTTATCCGAGTCTCTTATATCCGGGTTACACTGTATATATAAAAACAACCTAGACAATTAGATCTTTAATTTTTTTTTTTTTATAAATAATAAGGTACGTATATAAACATTTAAAACAGTGGCACGCTTGCTCATCATCCATCGAACCTCCATTATTAACGAAAATGAAAAATTCCAATATTTGTTAGAGATTTGTATCGAAGTAAATTAGTAATTTTAAAGATTAATATTACTGTACTTTGTAAAAATAACAGTTTTTGCTTAAGACATGGCGAAAATAACATTTATTTACGCACGGTGGCTCACGAGCTTTATTCAAGGTAATAAAAACAGTTTTCTACTGTCACACCACCTGTTAAAAAGGCGTGTAAAACTGCATCGAGTACGAAGTACAAAAACTACTAGAATCTAGAAACTTTGTAATGTAATCAATATTTTTTAATTTTAATTTTGATTTTTGGTAAATGATGGGACAAATTTTTAGTATATTCATGGTTGATATTGCACTTTTGTTTTACTGGAATACTTTTAGAGAATTCTTTACTTTTTCTCTTTACAAAAAAAAAAAAAAAAACCACCACACGCTACAGCCAATTTAAGGGTTCTTGATATACATTGAAATTTGACGTGAAACTGACCTAAAAAAATAATGACCATTCCAATATAAAATTAATTCAGTAATGAATGAGTAATGAAAATTTCACCAACATTGTATATCCGCACGCACCTGTCAAGAAATATCTGTCTGCGTCTCCGTTTTTCGTTATTTGCGGGTAAGCGAGTAGGACGAAAATCACACGATCTTATTTCTTGCACGATGGCAATTTTTTTGCGACATGTTTGAAGAAAAACGGATAAGAAAAAATGAGGAAGTTTTTATTTTAAGTATTATGAAATACGATTTTTTCACAATTTTTCGTGTGAAGGAAAAAGTATCAAGCACATCAGCTCATCGAGTAAATGCCTCTAACAACATAAAAAAACATCCGATTTTGAAATTCATCTCGTTGGTGTTCGTCACAAGACTCTTTAATTAAATAAAGACATGTTTGAAGAATCAAAAATGTAAAGTTTAATGCCATTTTCAAGTGTGAACCTGTGTGGGGAAATTTAACGACTTCCAAATTGAGTCGTGGTAGATAAACAATGATGAGATTTGGGGTCTTACTTACTTAAGTTATTATTAATTATCAGATAAATGGAGCCATCTTTCTATCAGCAGGTGTTATCTACCACAGGGAGAATTTTCCAATACATCGGTACGGGTGTATTTTTCCCGTATTTCTGTTTTCCTACATTTATTTATAGATTCTTGTATACAAGAATAAACATTACTTACTTCAGTAATTAAACTTAAGTAGTTCTTTTAATTTTTATTTTAAAAACAAATCTGTCTTTTTCCCTGCATATGATAAATTCTTTATTTATACTGTAATTTTTTAAAAAATTACTCTTGGAATAAAAATTTTTCGTTTCATAATTAATCTAACTCAAATTACATTTATGGTGCTATATTTTTGTTTGGGTAGCGTCTTAATTTATTCATTAAACTAAATTTAGTAAATTATTCTTAAATAAATGAGTGGTTAGAAAAAGACATTTTTAAATACAAATATAACAAATTGATTATTGTGATGCTGATCTTTGGGTTATATTTTATTTTTTCGTGCGCTTTTTCAGGACAAGGATCGACAGTATATATTTTTTTATTTTTGTCCTTTGACTTAACAGGCTATCGTGCGTAAATAAAATGTTATTTTCAATGTTTTAAGTAAAAGATAAGCATTACTTGTAGAAAATTCAGTTAATTAATGGATAACACTGAAATACATTATAGTATAAAAAGAAATGGTAAGTTCAATCTAAGGGAAACAAAATTGAAACAAAGCAAGTTCAGTCGGCCAATGATGACAATTCCAGAACAACGTAACTATAAACAATTTTTTTTTCTATCCTCTGCCAGCCGCTATGATGGAGATAGCATTACCTCGAACCGTCGCCAGTGAGACACGCTGCAAGAGCCACTCCGTTTCGCGAGGCTCGTTCCTTAATCGAGACGCAATCGCGCCAATCCTCCGAAGGAACACCATCGAACGAGGGCCAATAACCCCTGAGGTCTCCACTGCCACAAGCACATCTCCAGGACAAATATTGGATTTGAGATTTTTTAAAATTTGTTGTTTACATTTTTGTAATGATGGTTCGAGGAGCTGATAAGTGACGAAAAAAAAAATTGGCCCAATACTTTAAAAATGCCTAAAAAAAGTTTATTTATACGGAAATTAGCTTTAGGCTATTAGGCGCCTCCACGAGATCGCTAAAAAAAGAGCATAGCATGATGTAAAAGACGCCAAACTTGACGAAAACAAAATTTTATCGTCTAAATATTTATGTTATTATTAAGCGGGAAGATCAAAGTTTATTTTAATTATTTTAAAAATGTTTTCCTTCTTTTTAGAACAATCTGAATTTTCATTTAAAAATCCTTGTTTCTCTTCGTATCACCGGAACTAGTAAAATAATATATACAATTCTAGCACTTTTTTTTGTATGACACATTAATTTGCAAAATCTTGCAAAATTAAAAAATAATTGTCGGATCTTAATGAAACTTTCAGAAACTAATCACAGATGATCGAAATTATTATAAATGTTTTCTTTTATTAAAGTCATGTCAGAATTTTTTTTTATATTTATTACCCCCCGCCACTAAATTAATAATATGAAAACGCTAGAAATTCGATAGCGTCAGGTTTAGTAATTACAATAGTTAAAAGCACAAAGCTTTGAGGAATGCAAATCATTTTTTTTGTTTTTAATTGGATCCCCCTACTTGAAAATCAGCTCTGAATTGTAAAATACAAAACTCAAAACAAATATATTATTTAATTTCAAATGCTTTTATTTGCTTTTAATTGTTTTTATGAATATGGACAATATTTTCTGAAAGCAGAAAAATTTTTAAATGAAAAATGAATTTTTAATACAATTATTTGTTATTTTTGAATTATAATAGATTTTTACATTTAATTTGTTAAAATATTATAAAATTAGTTAAAAGCCGCATCAGGTTTCTTAAGTGTCCTTATGAGATAGATCTTTTTTTAGTGCGTTGTAAATTGTATCATTTTGACTAATGAGAAGATCCGCAGTAATTAAGAAATGTAATTTTGTGTTTATAATCGGGCTCGAATTATAAAGTACGGAAGACCAACCAGAATACAATTAAGTTGCGTTATTTGAGTTAAGCATTGTTCTCCGCTGTTAAGGCCTTTACTTTTGCGAAACACGTATGGAGAATTTTTCAATTTCAACTGAGAAGGCTACCTAAAAGTATCAGTATCATCTTATGAAATTTATATGATCTTATTTTTATATTAATCTCAGTTATGCCATTTTTTTTCCATAAATGAAATATCAAAATTAATAAGAAAATGAATGGAAATACAAATAACACAGTAAAATGTAGTAAATGTACATAAAATCATAGTATTTTATGTACACTTCTGATAAAATTTCATAAGAAAGGTACCTATAAATTAATTAGATACCTTTCTTATGAAATTTAATCTCACTCTTAACAGTCTTATTTTAATTTCTTTATAATATATTTTCGATAAAGCATCGTAAACGTAAAGGTGAAAGCTAAGTACAAAAAACAAAAAAAAATTAGAGCACTGAAAGTTTTCCTTAAAAATGACGAGGTAAATGACGAGGTTCACTTAAATTTAAATAACTTCACTTTTCTCCTTCCGTAGAACAAATTATCCTCACGGAATCCGTCAATATGTCATTCATCACCTGTCAAGTGACGTGAAAGTTTATGACCTACTTTGTTTTATTTTCAAATTATATCTTTTCGGCGCAGAAGCTAAGTTAAGCTTGGTTCAAAATATTTCAAATAAACATTATAATTTCTGATTTTCTTAAAATAAGTTTTGAAAAAAGGATAACTGATATTTAAAAGAATTTCAAACTGAGATTTTTCATTGATTTTTATAAAATGGAAAAAAATGGTTGCCATCTGTCAATTTTGCTGACTCAAAAAAAAAAAAGAAGATTTTAACGAAATTTTCGGACGTGTTAGGAAAAAAAAATGTAAAAAAATACCCCCAAAATACTTTGGTCTTTCCTCTTAATAATAACAAACATTTAGACGATAAAACTTTTCGTCAAATTTGGCGTCTTTTTCATCATGCTATGCTATTTTTTTTGGCGATCTCGTGGAGGTACATCGGCTATTATCTTTCAAACAGAACAGAAATTTAAGTTCAAAGAAGGCAATTAAATTATTTAAAATGTTTTCGTCCACGTGAGTGTGTGTGTGTGTGTGTGTGTGCGTGTGTGGGGGGCTATAGAAAGTCAGTGGCGTACCTAACTATATTCATTAAATTGACTATACCACTTTTCTCTAAATCACAATCATTTATATAGCGTGGCGAACAGTAATGATGAGAGAAATGATAAAATGATAAGCATCTTTGTTCAAACTTCGACTTATCTTTTCTTGTCATTTATCAAATGCTTATCTTTCCGTCGTAACTGCTACGAAACTATCATGTTCCAAAAAGAGCGTTCACTTTCATATATATATTCTTTTTTTTACTTACTTCAGCAGGGTATGATTTATTATCAATGGTATGTTCAGATCCGTGCGAATCATCCGATCCCCAGTGGAAATGGAAACTATGCAGCTTGTAAGGAGTTGTCTCTAATGGACCTCCGCTTATAGCTAAAATAAAACAAAGTCTCATTGAGAAGAGCTGGAAAAAACAAAAAGAAAGAAAAAACAAAAACAAAGAAAAACAAAACAAAGAAAAAAAACATGCGAAACTATGTTTATATTTTTTTTTACCACTGATTATTTAATAATTTCTCCAGTTGGACGAAAAATTAAATTAAAATTTAATAAAAAGTTAATTAACACTTGACGGTGATGAATATTTTCAAGATGATAAATGAACTCCGACGAGAAAGGAGCACACAATACTTTAATTCTTTTTCGTTTGTTTTAGTACTGCTAATATTTACTTATCAATTCAACAAATATCGAAACTTATTTATGGCAGATGATAGTTGCTTGTTATAACGAATTCAATGCTAAAACTTAAATGAAAATTGAAAAGTAACATTTTGAGTTCAACTTTTAACAATGAATGGTTGTAATAAATAAAATGATTTAAATAGTGATCTAAATAGTGTAAAGCTAGCTTACACCATTGAAAGCAGTTTGCGTGCTAGTTTCCCAAACTATGATTCTTAAGTTTGTCCCTCACTAGAAAGTTCATGGAGTGATCTGGAATTTTTATTTTGTAGGTAGGAGCGAGTGCTGAAAAGTAATCGGTTCAACTAAGAAGCCCCCTCTCCTTCCATTAAAAATCTGATGTTTGTTGTTTTGGTGATCAAATTTTGGGAAGTAGGTCGGACTTAGATTCATATGATTCAATTAGTTGGGTTAAAGTAACCAAAAAAATTAACTTACAAATCCTGGGAAACACTTAAGATTTCAAAAGTGGATAAAATTAATTCGACAAAGAAAAAATACTGCGTAAGTATTCTTGTACAATCAGGCCCGTCGTCAAAAGGTGGGGCTTGGAGGTTCATGTTTTGAAAATGATGAAAACTAAATGTTAATGGGCAAATTCCTACTCGCCCTACCCCTGACCACCTCCTCCACTTAAAATAATTTGGCGACGGGCCTATGTACAATTCTTAAAAATAGCTGTTTGTTAGGTTATTTTGTTAATTCCGACGACTCAACTCGCAAAATATCGGAAACGAAGAACGGCTAAAAGATTATTAGGTCAATAATACTTTTCTTGATGGATTAGATTTAGCCTAATTTACTTGTGGTGATAGAGAAATAAATAAGAAAACCAAGGTTTCATCATCTCTAAAAACAGACCGATAATCAAAATCTCCAGGTTTCAATGCCATATTTCGACCAATCAAAACACTTTTACAACCAGGATATAAGGAAAGAAATAAACAAATAATAACAAGATCAAAATTTTACCATCTCTTGAGCAATGTCCTTACTTATAGTTTTGATGTGCTGTTCTTTGTTTTTAAAAATTGATATCAGTTATCGGAAAAATCGATCAATTTGGGACATCCGATTCAAATCCAATGTAGCTGATTTTTGGCTCTGTTTTTCGCAAACTGCAAGGAATTTTCACGAAAATCATGTTATGCATTAGTTTTATCAAGTTATTAGTTGCTGACCTTTTTCTTCAATATCGGTATCAATTATCGGAAAAAATCAATAACATCATGCCACTATTGACTTCCAATTCAAATCCAGTCAAGCTCATTTTTGGCTATATTTTTCGCAGATGGTGAAGAATTTACACCAAAATTACGTTGAGCATTGTTTTTATCAACAGTTATGAGGTGCTGACACTCATTTTCAATATCGATATCAATTACTGGAAAAAATCGATACAATCGATCTCTTTGGGACATCCGATTCAAGTCCAGTCTAGCTGATTTTTCGCTATATTTTTCGCAAATGGCGAAGAATTTTCAGTAAAATTCCCGTTGAGCATAGTATTTACCGACAGTGTTGAGGTGCTGACTTTCATTTTCAATATCGGTTTCAATTATCGGATAAAAATCAATTAAATCATACCCCTTTTGACTTCCCATTTAAATCGAGTTTACCTGAATTTGGCGATGTTTTTCGCAACTTGCTTGGGATTTTGATTAACCTTATCGGCTTTAGTCGTGAGACTTAAAAACTTTTGCCCTGTGAGCTCCTTTGTGACCTGAGGGAAGTCGATACAATCATGTCTTCATCGGAATTTGCGAATACACCAATCAAACGTATGTTCAACTGAGACGTCTACACTACAGACTCTACAGCTGATTGTTATTCACACACGCATGACCATGCTTCACATAGTGGTATCTCATTGGCTGATTGGTGTTCGAGACCCTAGGACGCTCGGTGATTGGCACAACCGATTGGCCAGTAATACTTCGCATTTGAACCTGCTGTTCAACAGCGACCGCTAGGGCTGCTGAGACACCGCTCTGTAGGTCTGTTCGAAATGCTACGAATGCCAGGTCGAGGGCAGCTGAAACATTTGACCGCAGACGCACCCGTCAATCCAGGGACGCCGTTGCAACAGCTAGGTCGAGGGTGTTCGAGACAGAGCTGCCGCGGCAACCCGCAATGCCCGCATTGCTGTAGCGACTTTTGCTGTCAGAAACTCCGAGGGCCCACAGACAAGGGCAAACAGACTTTCAAGGGCTTCTACAAACATGGTCCTGTGCGCTTATCTGAAACTCCCGAAGTCGCCGCATACGCCTTGACGGCGACATTCAGCGCCTTGCGGCGGCCGGTGATATTACCTATCCCAGTAGCTCTTTTTGGTCTTTCTTCGCTTTCAATTACGATCCCGGCATTAACTTAACTCATACTGTGATGCGCTAAGGCAAAACGTACTTGTGCTACTGTGTGCACTACCCGCTGCTTTAGACTCAACACCAAATCATACAATCGCATGCGCTCACAGGGTTGGATGGTTATAGTTGAACGGGGCCACGCAATTCAGGGCATTCAGAGCGGTATTCGATGAGGTCAGCGACGCGTAGATGTTGACATAACGGTTGGCACTTTCAGTTGAGATGCACAATTCCCCCCACTACTCTCTGCAGCTACTTCAAGCGTCGATTCAAGAGGCTGAGACCTGAAAGCTGGCCAGTCGGCAATAAGTTCTGAGTATTTCGCTTACTTATTGAGCCAGTGTCTATTATGAAGAGCGATTTCTGTGGGTGCTTCATTGTAGCTCTGTCTACCAGTAACTTCTACGGTACAACACTTCAAACTTTACGGAAGGCCAAATGCTGCGTTGCAAGCTCCATTCCTTTACTGGGTTTTTCCCCAAACCGTAACATCCGCAGTAAAACCGACAACAACAGCTACTCCCAGTACTCCCAATTCACAAACCATTGCGCTTAAACACAACGATTGACCCCTACATGCAGCTGTGATGACCTCCGGGAGGGTGTTAAGAGTTTCATCTTACCATAGGAAATGAAGTCAAATCATTCTCAGTTCAATAAATGGAAACTCCAGACTTATGCCCTAAAAAAAGGAATGGACACAAATTCACCACTGTGTCAAGGTCCTTCCAACAAGACTAAGCAAGCCGTACTTAAGTAGGGTCGGGTAGTGTACTGTAGTAGAGCAGCTTTGCCGACCACCGACGCCGATATGTTAATCGAGTCCTACAGTGAAAACGCAACCACTATTTTACATTGCCAGAATTAAAAATCTTGACTGAATATGAACGGGTGGCAGTCTTCGGGTAAGCACGGAGCATCAACACAGCAGCCACATATTGCAACCGGTTGCCCTTGATCTCATTGATTTTGTTACCAGTGAGATTCCCGGCCTATCAGTGACCTCAACGCCGGGCTTTACTGCTAGTATATATATATATATATATATATATATATAAGAAGAAGAATGAAAAAAAATCACCAAGTAAACAAAGCCACAGTTCAACCAGCCAAACAGAAAGTTTTCACAACCAGGATATAAGGCCGAAAGCCAGTAAGAATCAAAGCGGATCTATAGATGTGTATATAAACCGACGGAAAATCAATCAAAATCGATGAATAAATTTTATCCATTCCTCGATGCTGCGGTACAGCTAGCGAGCGCTATCAAAACCAGGTAAGTAGGGCTAGATTAACGAAGCCGTGAACATGAGCGCAGAATACGCAAGGAGGAAATCTGTCGAGGTTCCCATCGTTACATTCGTCAGATCAACGCCCAGGATGGATGCAGCCTCTGGTCAACCAACGACGTGTGCGAGGCGTTTCAGCAGCATTTCCAGAACCGGTTTTACTGTGAGCAAGTGTTTCACAGCTATTGAGCTGACTCTCGTCGACTGAAGTGACTGGCTGTGAGGGCGAGATCACAGAGGGCCAGGCCCACTAGGCATTAAAGAGAGTTGGCAGTAGCAAGTCTCCGGGATTTGATGGTCTGTCCGACAAATTGTACTTGGGGATGTAGCACATATTTGTATCGATTTTAACAGTAGTGTTCAAGAACTGGTTCTGGCAGACGTCCGTCCCTGATCAGATCACGCTGTTGAGAAGGGACAATCATAGTGGGGGGAACTAGACGATTACAAGCTCATACCTTTGCTTAACAAAGAGTTAAGAGATTTGGGCCAAGATACTGACGGCGCGTTTGCAGTCAGTTGTCGAATTGGGACCGGAGCAGACTTGTGCTGTGAAGGGCAGAACAATTCAGCGCAACCTGCACCTGATCCGAAGGACGAAGAGGCTAGGCTGATAAATTTGGATTAGTCCAAAGCATTCGACAAGGTCGACCATCACTACCTTACGGATCTCCCGTAGGCTACCGGATTCCAACCAGACTTCTGCAAGTGGATTAGCCTGCCGTATCGCTCTCCCAGTACAATTGTACAGGAGAACGGGAAGCGGCCAGGCGCTTTTGCACTGTTACGGTCGGTTCGTCAGATTGTCCGCTGTCACCTCTACTTTACACTTTGGTACTGGAGCCTCTCCTGTGCCGGCTAAAGAAAAGGACGTACAGTCCGGCCCTACGCGAAATCAATCTCCCTAACGGAGCTCGAGCCAGGGTTTCCGCCTACACCGATGGCGTACCCAGTTTCTTGTCGTGCTGCAGCGACATTAAGGCGCTTGAACGGTATGAGAGGGTTACGGGCGCCAGGATTAACCGCAATAAGTCTTCCCGCTTGCTATTAGATGTTTGGAAGGACGTTGCATTTCCGGGGCCCTTCAGTTTGACGGACGGTACCGTCCGCATTCTTACAGTGTGATTCGAGCCGAAGAAGAATTGGTCGGAGATATTAGCAAAAGTCGGAGCGTCAGTCCGGACTTGGCTCCGAAGGCGGTTGTCCTTAAAGGGTAGGACTCAGCTATGCTTCCAGTACATCTTTCACCTTATTCTTTACTGGTTGTCAGTACTTTGTCTCTGCGAGAAACGTAGGAAGACGATCGAGCGATTGCTCTTTTCCCTCTTGTGGGTTGGCCGCAAGTCAATAGTACGCCGAGAGGCCTGTGTTCAGCATCCGTGTCATGGGGTCGGAGGTACTGGTAATGTCAGACTTGGAATGTCATCAGCACTCCGAGAAATTGGTTTTCCTACGCCCCGCGTTGACATAAGTACCACTCTGGGCAAGGAGTGTCAGGGCCCCCTTCCCTAGCCCTACCATCACCCAGTTTCAAGGCTGAATGCCCTCGTAGGTCCCGGTGACAGTCCGAATTCTTGCACGAGTGTCGATTGTTCTTGTGAGCTACTCCGCTGTCCAGTGAACTTTCACGGCGTAGGAGGACATTGTATCGGGAACTAGTGGAGTGTGTCGCGCCGGACTCACTCAGTGAGCGATTCGACTGATCGGTAACCGAGTTGCGCTCTTTCTGTTCCTGGATGCCAGCGGTGAACTACCTCAGCAACCCGAGTTTTCGCTTACCTGGCGATTGATCAGGAACGCGCTCTCAATGACAGATGGTGTTTCTGAAACTGCTAGTCATAGCAAGGATGGTAGTGTGGACTCGCGAATGGAGGGAATCTTGATTGAGCAAATAGTAATGAATGAATGAATGAATGGGTCGCGAATCCGATCAGCTAGATTTAGGATAGTCAATGACTACCAACCTCATTCCACTTCCCCTTTTAGCCGTGTGCCACAATTGTATTTTTTATGCAATAAATATACCGCATTCTTGGAGCCGGATCTTCGGTTGGGGAAGAACTGGTCGGAGGTACTGGCGGTCCGGACTTGAATCCGAATGCGGTTGTCCTTAAAGGATAGGGTGGAGGTGTGCTCCGTGTACATCTTATCCTTTACCTTTACTTCCACTCTCTAAGGATTTTTTGGGGCGCTCGAGCACTTGCTCTTCTCCCTCTTACAAGACTGGGAATCCCGCACTTGGTGAGTCACAGACACGCCAGTCACAGACACAGACAGTTGCTATTCCTACGCCGCGCACTGACAAAGCAGTTGCTAATATATTTTCCCAGAAGTTGTTAATGTATTTTTGTATCGAATTAAAGACAAATCCTCTTATCAGAAGAGCTCAAAAGCAAGATATTTATTTAGCATGGATAGACCAAAAAAAAAAAAAAAGTTTTACTTTCAACCCATTCTGAAAGAAACTGTGTGGATTTGCCCCAATTCATTTCAGAAAAGGCTAATAAATCTTTATATAGCACAATAAAATGTGCTATATAAAGATTTATTTTTATTTTTCAACATTTTGTCTATCTTTTAATCATTACACAAGGCAATATAAAAACAAACCAAATAAATAGAGATATACCGTGAGAACGGACGTCGTCATAAGACAAACACGTCAACTATAACCAATAACCTCCATAAACTAACGAATATATCGTGAACGAAGCTGTTATTTTACCACTTCTTGTGAATTATCTATAAAATGTAAAGGTTTATGGTCACAGTGTAAATATAGAATATCAAAGTCTGAGGAATTAAATAAATTGGCAGAGGCTACTACTAGGATTTGACTACCAATTAACAATAGAATTTAGGATTATGAACAGAAACGGCCTCCTTACGAAAATTCTGTCAGGTTGATGAATAATCATGTACTAAAGCATAGACAATGTGTTGGATAATTTTTTTTACAAAATAATACTAAAGTTCACGAAAATGTAAATTTACGTCTTAAAAATAAGGACAAGCTGTTTAAACTTGAAACTACCAAAGAATTTCCCAACAAGAAATCGGAAGAAATAATCACCAAGTCAGAAGCACCAAAATGTTATTTATCTTGGAAATTTTGTGATATTGTGATACAGAATGAGCCAATTATGTTTTGGTGCGTGGGTGAGTGAGTGAATCACAATCTGATCCTTTAGAAAGGTAGATTTCAGATACGAAGATGAGCGAAACGTAATTCTCAAGACACCCAACGCAGATCAGTCTGCAAGTGACATTCAAACTGGTCTTCATTGAAATTTGCCGATTTAAAAATAGGATTTTACAGCATATTTCATAAGCCAAATTGCAAGAAACAACATTCCCATAACTTAGTGAAATAGTCAACGGGATATCCCGCCACTATAGCAGAATATGTCAAGTGCTTGCCAACTGTTCGATTTACATTCTTACTCCAAGAATCGGTTATTGCAAGAATCTTCAAAGTTCCTCTCAAATCCTTGATAAAGCAGCAGTAATTTCGATAAAACCCACAGATTAAATTCTAATAAATTTGTAAGTCTGGCACGTGTGAACCACTTCCTTCCCCTCTCATGGCTACACAATTCATAACGTAGTAATTCCCTGATGACACGAGACAGATCACAGTATTTAGAGAAAATGTAGAAAGAAATAAAGATAGAAAGATTTAAAGTGTTAACACCCTAGAATGTAAGAAAACAAGAGGAAGATCAGTAGTGAAGGGTTTACAACAGTTTCAGATTAAATGAAAAAGTTTGGTACATTTATTGCGTCACTTTGAAATAAAATTTAATAGTTGCTTAAAATAACTTACACATAAAAATATCAGCACTTAAAATTAATCTACCATTTTGCAAAAGCCTTCATTTCTTTGCTTTAATATACATGTTATTGGTAAAAACAGCAGATTTTCCGCTTGCTGATCGATGTCATGAATTTTGATAGTCTCGGACGGATTTGATGATTGCATAGGAATCAATAATCGGCCACGGCTACAAGTTTGTAGATAAGAGATCTGATGCACATGACCATAATAGTTATTGTACAATAGGTACAAATATGACAGGGCCAAAATGGGAATTGGGGAGGACTGGCCATTTTCTGTCCTATATTTAGCTTAGCTAGCCACGAGCACTAACCCCAAAATTCTACAATTTTCCTAACATCAAAACAACATATTCTTACTTGCTGTTCACAGTCATTATAATGCCATATTTTTTCTAACCCCTGTCTCTCATATATACAGTTTATCTGTTGGAGGGGGAGAAAGTAGCTGAATGTAATCCCAATGTGTATTTACAATAAAATATTTGCAGAATTAAATAAAATAGTGTTAATAATAAAAGCACACCCCTATCTTAAATTGTGACAGGAATCAGACGAAATTAATGTGGGTCTGAAAAAATAGAAGTAATCATTCAACCAGATATTCACTCAAACACTCATTTAGACACAACAAATACGAAACACTCATCCACTATCGAGAAAGTGAAGAGGGAATTAAACTAAAGAAAGTGAGGACAAAAATAAAGAGGGTCAATGAACATACATCCCCTAGGCAAGAAGAAACTAAAGATAAAACACTGCAATCTATCCTATTTTGTACTGGGTTACCAAATATTCAGCCCAGAGGACCCAAATTTTACGCCTAGCCGACGTCAAAATGCCATTCCAGATCAGCTCCTTTCACTCGACAGATGCGAAACTGCCACCAATCCACCTTTCACGAAATTCTTATGAAGAGGGCCGCCGCCTTTCTGTTCTAATATTTAAGTTGATGGTAAAAGAACAAGATCAGTTAGGGAGAGGTAAACTTCTCGTCTCTATGGAAGTACTAACATGTTGTTCACACATTGACTCGCATAACAACTAGCAAACAAAAGAACACGGTGTTCAACCTTCGTCAACATTAGTACCACATTGTTACAGACACAGCAAACTTCGAAGACGAAAATCTTTCCGCGCAGCTTGGGATTATTTTTCTACTCGGATATAAAATGTGATTAATTTCCAATTTAACATTGCTAAAACGATTATCGCTGAGACAAAAAAATAAAAAATATAAATAAAATGATTTCATATATTTTTGACCAGCCAATAAGTAGGCATCTACACTTTCAGTCTAACAAAAAGACATGTTATATGAACAAACCTGACATTCCAAATAACATTTTATATTTTGGAATGAGCATTAAAGTAAATGCCTTTCCTTGACAAGATAAAAAAATTAAGGCCTTCTTCAGAATACGTTTAACTATCCATTTAAAACTTGTCAATTCTTCTCAGTTGTTTTTCATCCATACGAATGATATTGATAAAATACAGCCAGAAAAGTACCAACGGTCGAATTTAAAACTACATTACTTAGCCCGAAGTCAGACATTTGCGTTAATTAATATTAATTAGAAACGGAAATCTTTAAATTACTTATTTAAATTTAGCATATACCTCTTAGAAAAACTTGCGCTATTTTGACGGAGTTTAAAAAAATGGCAAAAAAAAAAAATTAAAAAAATAGAGAAAAATAAAGATTTACCAATTCTGATTCGCATCCAAGGCCACAATTTTGAAACTCATTGTCCTGTGGTTAGTGCTCCTTGTAAAATAGATTAACGGACAGCTATGATCGCAAAACTTAAATTTTGTTTGATTTCATTTCTTTCGTTTATTTATTGCTATTAATAAGAATCACTTACTATTTTCTCCTTTAATTGTAGCCACAAAAGTGAATCCGTTGTTGGTGACTTCCATGTTGGCTTCACTCGAATAATTGGCCTTGAGCGGATGGCCAAATGTATGAGATTTACAGGTCTTTGAGTCTATATTGACTGGGGACTGTCGGTTTCCGCCCGCTTTCGGAAAGTTTTTGTACCAGACGCTGGGTCCTGAAAAAAAGACAAAATTTTAACAAAAAAAAAAAAAAAAAAAAAAATTAGCAAACGCTGGATGAAAAAAGAAACATTCCAGCTAAACAAGTACTTCAAATTGTAAGAGTTTGTTTACATTGGGATGTCGCTGTAATATCAATGAACAGCTTCGAAATTATACAATTTTTTAAAAAAGAAAAACGATTATTGTTTTCTAAGTGAATACATTTCTCAATAATACTCAAAAGTAGATTATTTGAAAAACGTTACAGCAGCCACGACATCAAATTTAGGAAACGCAGTATCTGTGAGAGGTCACATATTGGGGTTCGTTGAAAAGAGAGATTTTACCTCGTCTCCGCGCGAGGTAGCAGAGAGAGAGAGAGAGAGAGAGAGAGAGAGAGAGAGGAGAGAGAGAGAGAGAGAGACCAGTATTTATAGCCAGGGGAGAGAGAGTTAAAGGAACTGAGGAGGAGTTAATTCCGACATACCTCCCCTCAGAATAAAAGTTGTAGAAAGCAAACTTTTATTATGTAAAAAGTTTTGAAAATTGTTCTTGTGCACTGAAAAGAAAATGTGTCTGAGTGAGGTTGAGACGCGTGATTCGACGAAATGTGCTTGTTGTCGTCAGGGTGCTGTGCATTTCTCTAGTGGGTCAGAGTCGGGACACGTCCTGGAAAAAACGTCGGTAGTGTTCAGCGTTTGCTCTTTTTTTCCAATGCTCCACGTTGGGTTGGATTTGTCGTCCCGTCAACCTGTTTGCTGGCCTGGTCGTAGTTTTGTTTGAAAGATGAGGTTGTTTGTTTGGGATGCGTGGATAAAATTGGCGTACAAGGTTTAATGGTAGCAGCGTTGTGGCGAAGTTGGTGGCTGCTGCTACTAGGCTTGGCTACTTCTGTGGTCAGCGACGAGGGTCGGCCAAGTGAAGGTGAGAGGGGGGAGCGCGCCGCTCTACCCCGGGGCCAAGTTGAGCTGATGTAGAATTTCTACCGAGTGTCGAATGCATGCTGGGAGAATTTGCTATTATTGACGGTAGAATATCGTTCTCGCAAATTCTTAGATAATTCGAGTTGCATCATTGCAGGGTGAAATAAAGGACGGTGAGTCGCCTTTGTTTGAGATGTGGTTCACACTTTATCTATTTCAGTCCAGAAGAAGAGAGTTGAATTTAGTTGCGTTTGCGTTGCGTTTTCCGTTTGGTAAGCCGGATGAAATTAAGGTCAAACGTCGCCGAGAGAAAGAAAAGGTCAAGCAAATATAGACCAGTGGGGAGAAAGAGTGGTAAGGCTCGCTCATAGTAGTAATTGCAGTTTCCACGTGTTGTAGGAGTAATTCTTTTTGCCGTGTAGGAGCAAATTGTTTTGTAGACATATAGTGAATTAAAAGTTATTTCGTTAATAGTGTACGGCGTGCGTAGGATAGAAAAGAAGTTTCCAATATTATATTGTGACTGGCTCCCATTTGGAAGGTCTGTATAAGAATTTGCTTGTATATATATATCGTCTTGTGTGTGTTAGCAGGAGTTGAAAATTTAAATCACGTCGGGAAGTCACCATTATGCTAGCGAACCGCGCGGGTGAAGATGTGAAGAGATATCAGAAGGTTAAACTTTCCTGCTGGTCGGTCCAGCTTCTTTGGACTTTAATTAAGTCCAAAGAAGACAATTAAAACAAACAAGACCGATATACATGGATAAACAAATATATATTAATAACAAGTTACACAAAGACATGAACAGTTACATAGAGTTTGTATGGAGAAATTATGTGTGTGTGCTGTGAGTGTTCGTACGTACGTGTATAGTTCTTAGCGTGTTCCCAGAATTTGGGAAACGCAGTATCTGTGAGAGGTCACATATTAGAGTTCGTTGAAAAGAGAGATTTTACCTCGTCTCCGCGCGAGGTAGCGGCCCAAGGCCTGAGTCGAAAGAGAGAGAGAGAGAGAGAGAGAGAGAGAGAGAGAGAGAGAGAGAGAGAGAGAGAGAGGAAGAGAGAGAAGGGTCAGCCAGTATTTATAGCCAGGGGAGAGAGAGAGAGACCTCTGTTGAAGGATTAAGGAACTGAGAAGGAGCTAATTCCGACAAGCTTTTCAGAATCAGATTTATTATTTTTCGTGTTCAAGTTAAGGCTAAAGTTTATTTGTCATTCATGCATCTACAGTAGTGGTTTTAGAAAGTGGTCGGTGGAATAAGAATAGTGCTGGTATTAGAACGGGGGGATAAGAATCGTTGTATTAACTACATACCTCTTAAGGATATTTTAAAGATCGTCCCCGTGCCAGAGGAGAAACTATGGGTAGGTACAATTTCACGATCAGTAAAGCGTATTTTAAAGAAATAAATGATTCCCAGTCTCAAGAGGTAAGCTGAGATAACAAAAAATTCTAATCCTCTTTGTGGAATTGAATGAAGATTGTGTAGTCGAATCAAAACTGGATGATTACAATCTATTCTTAGTTTACGATGAAATATATATATTTTACCAACAAAGATCCTGCTACAAATGGTTTCCTTCTGGGGGTGTCTGGTCAACTGATATCTGTCACAATTTAGGATTGTGAGATATTTTACTTATTAAGCAAGTTTTCTTATAGAATAATTGTAATATTTTGTTGACCGTAGTAAGAATGGTATGCAAGAATGTGGCGTTATGGTGAATAGACATTATACACGTCTTTAGATAGTTGCTTAGTTTCTCATCACAGTCAAGAATCCAATCATACAATAATTTAATATTTTTTTTTGTCCTATGGTAAAGTCTTAATATTTTTTTAAAAATTCAGTTCTAGATTTAATCTTCTCACGAGAAGATATGGTTAAAACCGGGGATTTTTCAGTTATTTGCAGTAATAACTATGAAACATACACAACAGGATGTTCTTGGCTCGAACAAGAAACGTTTTAAAATGTTGGTTCCTTTCGTCAGATTTGGAGAAGTGAGTCGAGTCCTGGACATTACAGCATCCCTATAGTATTATTAACTTAAAGATTTTAGATTTTGTCTTAGATCTCGCAGAATATCTAAAGTTCAAATTTGACAACTTCTGACTCATAAAATCAAGTCTTTTTCTGTAATCGGAAAATCTTTAATAGGGTTTTTATTTTTTTATTTTGTTTATTTATTTATTTTACATAATTTAGAATATTGTGTGGTATTCTGATTTTTCCAAGTCAGAATCTAAATCTCCATCGAAACGAAAAGAAAAAAGTATACGAAATGTAAGAGATGAAAAAGAATCAATGGCGCTAAACAAAGTTGATTAAGAATTTCAATTTTTTAGAGAAATAAACAAAAGGTGAAGTTAAAAGAAGTGGCCAAAACGATAAATAAATAAAAATTAAATACCATGACTGTCATTTTTGTTTTTCGATCTTTAATATCGAAAAAAAAACAAACAAAAAACAATATCACATAACAAAGAAAATTAAAAAAAGAAAAAGTTTCAATACACACAAGAAAAAAATCAATGAATCAATAAAACTTACCATTGTCCTTATCATATCCCCATGTAGCGGCAGCGCACATTTTGGTTTTGGTAATAAAATAATCGTTTTTTCAAGACAAAAAAAATAAGATCATTGATGTGGTGTGGCTGATCAACTCGTTTGTAACGACTCTGTGTATTCGCCTGTAGGTAATACTTCACTCCACCGAGAAGCACTGCCGGCAAGTGACACCTCAGCTTGTGAACGTAAAGATACCTGAATAGAGAAAAACAAACCTTAAGCAAACAAGGTCGCACTTGTCAAACTGAGTGACATGGCAGCTAAATTCATATCTCAACGTTCGTTGGTTGTTACAGTTTTCCTTTTAGTGAGAACACGACATAAACTTATTTTGATGTGGTTAGACTGACAATTAAGAAACCGAAGCAAGGTCTACTGTCTTACCCAGCACCAAATAGATTTTGTTCGTGTTCTCCAGAGTAAATATTCGTTTGAACATATTCCCCCCACCCCAACTTTAGCAATGTTGTGCAGGTTAAGATAGACCCTTGACTGCTAGGCAATCAACAGGAAAATTCAACATTTCGGGGGTGGGGGTCATTTTTCAGCATTAAATTCATGCATTTTGAAAGAAAGCACATACAATTCAAATTTTCTGGAGAATGAATGTCTTTTAATTGAGTAAAATCAAAGTAACGTCTTAAAAATCGCTATAAAATCAATAGTGAAATAGAAAGTGTGAAGTCGGTGAAGGGAAGCTAACGTGGACATTTATACATTTATTGAGTTCTGTAACTAATTATAAGTTTAAAAATCTGTGTATTTCCTTTGCATTGGAAGTGGCGAATAGAAATAGTTTCTATTGTTCAATCTAGTCATAAATTGAAATAACTAAAAAAATGTTTTAATTTTCCGTTTACTAATGCCACATGAGCCAGATTTATTAATTCATCTAACAAAACAAAGAGGTGATAATTTGAAAAGCCTAATAAACTTTGTTTTTAAATCTTTTATAAGATGAAATAAAGAATTATGATAGAAAACATTCTACGAAGACAAAGCAGAAAAAGTGCGACGGTATCAGATGAACCTTTGCGACATTTGATCCAGGTTTATGAATTAAGCTTTCGATATCTTATTTCTGATTTATTAGTTGATCTTGATTTGCCACTCACCCATAACTTCCAATGTGCTTATACACACATTTCTTATTGTTGTGTCGGAAACCTACCACCCCTCTTGAAGATGAACTTGTCTGCGTCTAAAGACTTTAAATAGCGGCACGTCGAGAGACAGGGGGCGAGCGATAGGAAGTTCTTGGCTGAGCTAGTTAGAGACTGTTCAGGCGATTTCTGTACCTTTTACCAACCTAATAAAACCCTTTTTATTGTTACGTGTTATTTGTCGTTTGTCTCTACAGACCCCAAACCAACATCATAACACTTATATTGACGTATGGACGTCAAGGTTAATTATAAAGGTAACAGCTTTTTTGCTGCAATTGCCTGAACAGGTAAGGGGGGTGATTTTCACACTTTTTTTTATCTGTCATACATAACAGTATTATTTAGATAAAGATATTTTATCAACATATCGAATAGAGCGAAAGGAATTGAATTAATACCTTCATTAAAATCAGGTGCCTCAAAAAAGAAAAAAAAAGAAGCGATAACAAAGTTTAAAATGTATTTTTAAAAAATGTGAAATCTTTCTTGAAGCTTTAATTTTAGTTTTAATTCCAATATATTAAATTTAATATTCCTAATAAGAAAAATACTATTCTGTATTTCAAACCGAATTTAAACTGATTGGTATCTTTTTTCTACTTAAAATTTAGTAAAGTCGCTAAATTCGTCCATATTGACAGATCTGTCAACACAAAATAATTCTCTTTATTAAAAAATTCTTTCAAAAATAAAATATACTTTTCTGAAAAGTTATTTGAGAAAAAAATCGCTGATATAAAGTTTAATTTAATCTGAATTGAAACAAATATTACTTTTATTTCAAAATACCGCAGAAAGCATTGTTATTGAGTGATTTATTGACAGCTTAATGTTTGGGAAATTTAAGTAAGGGGGATACAACTGAAAGTAAATACTTGACGAATCCAACGTGAACACCTTTTTTATATACTTTTAAAACTACCCAAACGGTAGAATAATAGATAGCGGCTCGGACTGAAGAATCGGAGAGCCGAGTTCGAATTCCAGTGGAATCCATTACATTCACTTACATGCTAGAGGTATGAATCCTCTTCTTCCCCCCAGCTATGGGTAAATAGCAGGACAGACAGTGTTCTATAGACTTAGGTGGCAATTAGTCTACTGCAGAAAGAAATGGCAACCTACTGCGGGAAAAAATCTGCCCCGTCTGACATGTATCGAAAGATACATGATCGCCTAAGCGCATATCGCCCATACTACATAACTGACTGAATTTTAAAAATTTAAGAAAATACTTTGTTTAATTTAGGTACTTTGGATTTTGCATTACTTACAAAGATTGTAAGTTGAGAAAATGTTAGAAAATTACTTAATTTTAAAATTATTATAGGTACCACTCTTATTGTCTGATAATGTCGTATATGGACATCTATATTTACAAAAATTAACATTTATACACACATACACACACACAAATTCAAAATTCTTTTTAAAATACTGGGTATCGTTGAATTGTAGTGAGATTTTCTATTTATAATTCGTAAATATAATTTTCACTTAATAACAATATCACTTAACCGCTACACATTAATAGAGAGTCTTAAAAGATTTAAAAGTTTATAAAATATTTTAATTAAAATATAAACAAAAATGAGAACAATTATTGTAAAAATTCATTATTCATCGAAATGTTTTTTAAGACAATAGTCTCCATAATACATTTTATACATAAAAGTAATTAAAAGATTTTCATATTAAAAAAATTTCTTGATCAAAGTATTTTCATAACTTAATTTCTCCGAGGACTTGTCCTTAAATATAAATATCAAGCGATATATTTCTCAAAATTTCCTAAAATTAAATGAGGCGGTTAGGTACAGATATAAAAAATATTTTTACAGAAATTTTGTAAAAAAAACAAACATAAAATAATTCCATTCATTTCTGAATAAGTCCTCAAAGTTTAAAAAAAAAATCTAACAATTATCTGATTTTTGAAAGAAATTCTAAATCAATGCAAAAAAGAAAAACAAACAAAATAACAAAAAACAAAGAAAATCGTTCAAATTTCCCGTACAAATTTAAGATCCCGAGTTGAAGCCCCAAAAATATTTTTAACCAAGTTTTTAGAAGGATTAAAATATTGCATAAAAATATCCTTTAATCTTAAAGACAAAGATTTTGACGATAAAATTTTGTTTTAACTATATTTTTGAAAATCTTTCATGATGTAGCATCCTTTTTTAGTGAGATTTTTATCTACCTCCATTAATATCTCAGTCGAAATTCGATCTCTGTTCCTCGCTGTAACTGTTATGCCAAAAAATATAGTGAAGAATATAGTGAAAAAAGTTCTTAATCCGACCAAGAAAGGATTTGAACAAAAAATCTAATTAGTTCAATTTTGAGAAGTAGATCGGAGAACCTTTCGCTACCTCTTCGTATTTTCAAAAAAAAAAAAAAAAAAAATTGTATGCGCGCGCGTTATCAAGGAAATAATAGATTCTCGTTGTTAATTATGCTTCTGTCGCTTCAGGCAGATATCTGCACAAATCAGGCCAGTTAAGCGTCATGCGTGATACAAGCTTGGGTCTTTCGATACATGACTAAGGCAGAAGATTTTTCCCGCAGTAGGTCGACATTTCTTTCTGCGGTAGACTGGTTGCCAACCAAGACTAAAGAATCCAGTCTGTCCTGCTATTTAACCCATAGCTGTAGGGAAAGAAGAGACGGATTCATACGTCTGTATAAATAAATTTTCTCAAAATCCCAAGGAAGAAGTGAAGATGTCTAATATATAATAACTATTCAATAACTTTAGCCTAGTCTGGCACAAGGCCACAATAGTCAGACTCTCAGTGAGAAAGCAATAATCTGCGAGACTAGTTAGAGTAGCAGCGCTCTTTAGTGGGATTCCCATTAATGCAATATGCCGATGAACTTTTGTTAAAGGTTTTAAATACTTGATATATTCTGAAAAAATTAGTACTTTACACACACACACACACACACACACACACACACACACACACACACATATGTATATGTGAAATAATGTGTGTGATACGACGTACATATATGACTTTTTCTGTTTCATATCTTTTCAGAACGTGGTCAAACATGGTTATCCACAACTTCCTGTCTTTTCCCACATACCCTGTCCATTGTATTCTCAACATTCGTCGGTCGTACCGCATATTGGTCGTTTCAGGTTTTCAGGAATTGTCCAGCATTCATTTGCCAATTAAGACATCAGGTATTGAGGCGTTGCATAGAGGTTCAGCGCTCTTCTTGTGGTTCCCAATGTTATTTATAAATTCTTTAATACTTTGCTCAGTTTCCGAAAAGCATCCTTCGCTATTTCTGTATACCTTCAGATTTCTCCAACCCACTTTGTGTACACTAATCAGTTGAATTAGATAAAAGAGCGAAGCTTATTTCATAAACATTTGCGACTACAAACAAAACAACTCCTTATGTCTACAATTTTAATACATTGAAATTTGTCTTGCAATGAAAGCGTCTCCTTCGCTTCACATATTTTAACCACATGATGAAAACAAAATATTCAGTTCCAGTTATTTTGGAGTATATTTCATAAACAAGAATATTCAGTTCAACTCTACAACATAATACATCTGCTTTAGGATCACGTCGTTGAGATGATGGCTCATAAGAAACCAGGTGGTTACCTTTCTCTGAATGTCACATGTGGCAACGTGTCGTATTCGTAGGTGAGACTGAAACTAATAATGTTTCTTCTAGCTGTGACAAGAATGATGAAAAACAATCAGAAATCTTTTTACACAGAAAGATTTGATCTGTTAATTTTAAAAGTAAATATTGGCTAAGGATAATAGCAATGATGGTGGGAAGGGCGCGCATGCTTAGCACTTTAGCTTTTCTAACATCTGTGATTTGAAAAATATTTCCTTCCAGAATTTGCTCCTACTAAATTAAACATTATTCATAAATCTAATTGTTAGAATGAGTGTACAGCGTCGAAGATTGGTTGGCGATCAAAATTTGGTCTAATGAGAGAAACACATTTTTCGATGGAAAAAAGAATTTAATACATTTTAAGAGATTTTTTAAAAAATCATGTTCACCCTGTACAAGGCCCGAGGGAAACTCGAGGTAGAGGATTACAGAGTAAGAGGCACAGGTTTAGGCGGATACGTGTGGAAGATAACGGTTAACTCTAGACTTGAACAGGTTAAAAATGTAGCGATTGGGGTGACAATTTCTTTGGAGTTGACTCGTGAAAAGAAGCTGCTTGATTGAAATTTACATCTCACCGGGGAATACGAAGGGAATGAGAGTGGTTCGTTATAATATGCATGGTATGGTGGGTCTTAGCTGAGAAGGTTACTCCATGGAAATAGCGTTATATCACTTTTGAGGATAGTGTAAGAAGAGAATATTAATCGAGTACAAACATGAAGTGACTTTAGTAGTCGAAGAGACTCGGTCTGTTCAGCCGACACGTGTAGCGGAAATAGTCTTCACTCAACGAGATAATTTGACAGCCTGTTGATAACTGGATATTTTTGAGTTTTATGAATGAAGACAAATTGGAAGGTTTAATTTAAAGATTAGCGTAACTAGAGTTATCATTGCTGATTTGTAATTATTATTTTTTTATATCTTTATTTTCTGTAAGCTGTTTACTAGTATTATTGATTGCTAGTGGAAGAACATTATGCAATCATTAACAAAACAAAGGAATCTGAATAAGCCCTCTATTCTCATAAAGATAATTCTAGACGAAAGCGCGGCTGGAGGCAGAGTCATTGTTTTTTTAGGGGAATTACCTAGCTTGCTGGTGGAGCACGTGTGCCTGCGTGCCGCTGCTTGCGAGGATCAAACTTCTGAGACTATTCGTCCCGGACGAGATTCTACTTGTCCAACGGCTTTAGACAGATCAGCCCTAAGTACAATCGCTCGTCAATCTCATCCCCCACAACAACTTATTTGGCATATTTTATTTTATTTATTTAGTTTTTATCTTCGTTTATGTCATATATATAATTTGTAATAATATTGCAATAAATCACGCTTACACTTGTTATCAAAAGCCTCCCCAGTTCTTGTATTTCTAAAAATCTTGATGACCAAAGCTTGGTAGCTGATCTCTCACCTAACCGAGCCCAATGTTACTGGCTTGTAACATTCAGTACCTCAAAAATCAAGTTAGTAACTTTTCATCATTGTCGAGCTAACCAGTATCGATAAATGCTTACACTCTCAATGAGGCTCCTTGCTTTGAGCGTCTATTGGGATTCCAGTTCACTTCAGAGGTTAAGTGGAACTCATATATACAATCAATTGTTAAAGACATTGGGAAAATGGTTGGCTCCTTATACGGCATAATAGAGCACCAGACTCCTCTTACCATGCTCTGTCTTTACAATAATTAGATCAGAACTAAAATGAAGTCTGACTGTCTTATCTGGTACAGAGCTACCCAATCCTCTCTTTTCAGCCACGATAACATTAAAAAAAATTATACGGGTTTGTTCGTGATGAATAATTTTCAACCCCACATACCCTTTCCCACAAAAATTCGCAAACCCATCGTAAATATATTGGTATTTCCATGGCGAATGTTTAGACGAGCTACATTCCCCAGTTCCACTAGTTCAGACCTTTGCAACTAAAACCCGCCATGTTGTGTACACAGGGGTGAACCAACCGCTATTATCTTCGTATTTCATTGATAAGGAGGACTATTATATTCGGATAGATTCTTCCCAAAGACTTGTGGAAAAGATTCCTGAGAGTATGCTTCCTCGACGACTTTGATTTTAACCTCTTGATCTCTAGTTTCAAACGTTATCTATCCTACATATCTTTATAACTTTACAATTCTTACGTCCATAAAACAATCCAATTTAGTAACCATCTACTTTAAGTGCCACTTGGGCTTTGTACTGTATAAACAAAGTCCTCAATATCACTGGCATCTGTTGCATATGACCAGACCGGACCAATCAGATAATGTTTCCACCAAGAACATTTACATACCTTAATCTCAAGCCATCATGTTTTTGTTAAGAATAACTTAACATCCCTTTCTGTAGATCTTTCAACACAACGTGGGCACAGATAAGCCTTGATGGAGCGGTGCCGTAGAGCTGGGTGGAGAGTGAATAACCTGACACCCACCGTTAAAAATCAGGGGCATTGATGAAAAACACACCCAACGAAACAAGCCCCGCACCGTGGACCCCCGAACCTCCGAGTCGCCCTTTTTCAACTTTACAAGTCTCATTTTACTGGTAATTCTTTTGTTACTTTTTTTTTCTCTCTGGTAGATTCGTGCATAGCAATAAAGAAAAGAGAAAATTAGTCTCGAAAACAAAAGCGAGAAAAGTAAGGAAAGGTTGTTTCTTTCATAATCATTTTTCTGTTCTCTCTTCATAATTTTACATTCCTCATTCAAGTTGTAAGTAGATTTGAAAGAAAACTTCGATGTTCATAGAGCAGCAGTGATTTTTTTTATAAATGGAAAGATTATAACTGACGCAATAAAAAAATGAATGCAAATTGACTGCAGTAGAAATCGTTCATGTGAATGTAATGGAAAATTATCCGAAAATGCTCCATGTGATTGTGGTAGAAAATTATTGCAGACAAGAAGCAAACGACAAACAACAAAACACGTCTATGTACTTGCAAATTTTATTATCACAACATTCTTCATTCATCAGTTATAACGAAGTAATTCAATAATATTGTTCGCCTATCGATTACAAGCAGTATATTTAATTTACAAATCCCAAACACGTAACTTTTTCACTTCTTTTCGTCGAAAATTGGAAAATGGGATTTATCCATATGCTCACGCGAACGGAATATGGAAACAAGGTAGCGTTTAAAATGGGAATCACATGTGTACCTGGAAACAGGTCTCATAAAGAGATAAATCATTTTTCGAGATACTTTATTAGAAGACATCTTTATTTTACTATCTAAGACGATATTTAAAGATGATTTGTTTACATTTATCGTGTACACCTTAGTTATAATTTTATTTTAACAAAGAACAACGAAAATATTTGTCAGTCGTGTGCATTAATTGAATTTGACTGTGCTGCCGACAACATTTATGACAGTAAAGACTCCACTACTAAAAAGGGGTTATATAGGCTAACATTAGCCAACAAAGATAGCCTTATTGACTTTATGGGATTGATTAATGCACCTCACCTGGACCAGTGGACTCTGGAATAGTGATGAAAAAGAAAACGAACTGACTAGTAGCCTGATATATGTTTTGACGTTGTAAAGCTAACATTCTCACGCCTAGACAGCAAGCAAGGAAAAAGTTGTATAACTTTTTCCTTTTCCTTGCTTGTTTTCAGGTGTGATCGTTTGTTTGACAGAAACAGGGACTTTAAAAAAGTAGATGATAACACCAGAGTGTCTAAGAGTTTCTGTTTCTCATGTAAGTGTTGACCTGCGTCTATTTTAACTCATTAAAGTGTAAGATCTCCTGTCAGCTCTCTATCAGTCACGTGATATCTCCAGTTCTTCGTTAACCCTTTCAGCCCTGACCACCACTTTAACGGTGGTAGAGAAAAATGATGTAATGCCCAGTCACCAGTTGAACAGTGGTAGAGAAAAACGACTTAATGCCCAGCCAAATGTAACTATTTTTATATCTACCGTGAAACATTACATACCAATTATTTGCGAATTTTGACTCAGGAGTTCAGGCAGAAGGGTTAAAATTGTTCAGGAACGCAGGGCTCAGAGGGTTATACTACGAGATAGACATTGTAAAATTATACCTCCAGAGCTGTCTGCTTTGAAAATTAACAAACGATATCCTGGCCAAAAACATGACTTACTGGCACAACTAATTCAACCATCAGACAGGTCGTCATATAATCCAATTTCTTTTTATGCTTCCATGATAGGGCCAAAGCCGTGTGAGCTAACCATGAAGCGAAACCATTGTGTAGAAGCTAAAATGACTGACGTCAGAATTAGTATCTCCTTTCAATGAATTCACTTTTAGAAACGTATCGGACATCAGACAAATGTAATCATTAGCCTTCTTTTTAACTTCTCGTGTTTCCTGATAATTGTTTATCTTGTCAAAGATATTGTAGCAGTATAGAAATTTGAACCACTCCTTTTTTTTTTTTTAACTTCGATTCAACTTACATGATAGGGGGATCAAGGAGAATTACTGATGCTGAAGGTCGCCTAAACTAAATACCTTAGGTGCACAACTGGGGAACTTATTTTTAAAAGGGTCCGATAAACAAAGAGGTTTGATATTATTATTATTTGTGTATATTATGTTTTCTGTTTTGTATCCAGTAGAGCCGGGTCTAAACTATGGTCCTTAGGCTCTATAGGAGAATTGCCATTTAATTTATAGCACTTTTCTTAGTATATGGGATGTTCCTAGTAGGGCGATATTTTTGGCAACTTTTATGTTGATGCTACCTGGAACACTATTAGTAAAATTGGCTATTTCTTTTCTCACGAGTCGCAGAACTACGATTACTATTGGTACAATCTCAGTCTTCATTCCCCACATCCTATTAATCTCGATCTCCAGATTCTTGTATTTGGAGAATTTCTCGATACTTGGAGGTGTTTCTCTCAGATGTTACTGCGATGTCAATAAGTGTGTAAACCGCTCTCTCGAGTAGTTTGTAAGACATTATTTATCATCTCTCAGTTGCGTCTCTGTCTTTGGGCATTATACTGAGAGGTGCACCAGAAAGAGGGATCGGTGGTCGCACCGAGACCAGCGCAACCGACCGTTGCGGGGACTGCAGGCAATTTTTGTTTTGGTGTACGCGCTCGGGCCCTCACCTTAAAAACTGACCTTGTGTCACATCTCGTCTTAATGGGGAGACAGTAAATACCTACTGCTATGTCAGTAAGCATACACTTGCTGAATTTCTTGTCTTTTATGATAATATCATGTCTGTTGGCTTTTATTTCCCTGTCAATTTGAATTGGCATGTCCCAGAGCATAGTTACATCATTATTTTGGGTAACTATGTCTGGTTGGTGCCCATACCATCTCTCAGTGGTTTCGATTTTGTGCTTCTTGCATATCTTCCAGTGCACATACGTCGCTACCTTGTGGTTATATTCATTTTTTGCTAGTTCCGGACATCTTGAGATAATATGGTCGATAGTTTCATCATCATATTTTCTTCTTCTTCTTCTTCTTCTTCTTCTTCTTCTTATTATTATTATTATTATTATTATTATTATTATTATTATTATTGTGGATTCCGGGAATGGAATCCTGCACAAATAAATAAACAATGCCAGTAATTGAGATAAAAAAAATAAGTGTATTAAACGTAAGAATACAGACTTGAAGTGAAGATTAGTAGTCCATGAATGCGGGTTAGTAGAAAGTATATGTACAAGTCTCTGTAAGTGAAGCCATAATCATCTTTCTCTCTGGACTCTCGTATAACTCCCTGTGTACTGTCTCGTATCTCTCACCCTGACTCAACCTGCAAGTATTCTCTCTGTCAGTATACTTTGGACGAGTCCATCTTGTGTAAAAGGGGTCTGCCCCACAACAATTATTATTATTATTATTATTATTATTATTATTATTATTATTATTATTATTATTATTCATCTTTGTTGTTGAGGGGTCTTCCCCTTTTTACACAAATTGACTCACCCATGGTATACATATACGTTAATAATACATTTATTTTCCTATATTCATTCTTGGCGTTTGTTATTATTTGGTACCGGATTTCATCCCGGAATCCACAACATTTGTATCACAATATTTCGGCTTTCCAGTGTTGCTATATACTGGATATATAGTCTTTATATATATATTTAGTCTTTTAGTCTTTAGTCACGCACACCTTTTATTTTCTGCAGTAAAGATGTGATAATTTTTTTTTTAGATCCAAGCAAAGACAAGAAGAGGGATATAATTTTCAAGTAAGAAAAACTGCTTTCTTTATAAAAATTCTAAATTTGTTAATAGATGCACCATTTTTAAAAGTTGTAACATAATATGATGTTGTATATCATTAAAATACATGAAAAATACATTCAAGTATATGAATATAACATGATATGCCACTAAAACAAATGTAATAGTATTTTACACAAAGATGCTTCGTGGAAGTTTATCTCTTTCGAAATACTCTTAGGGAAATTGATTATCAATATATGTTTATCATATACAAAAGCAATATCTAATGAAACTAACTTCGTTTATAAGATGCTGGCGTCATCGTGTTTTCTGTTCCGGTTCAGGCGTATTTAACTTCAGCGAATGCACAAGTTGACGTGGGAGAATAAAATAAATACAATAAGTTGTAAACTTTACCGAATTCTCGACGTTCCTATTGAGTTTTTGGTAAGTTTGATTTGTTTTTTTAACAAAATTGGGAAAATGGAACTGGTTGTTGTCCAACTCTTCCAACAAGTTGGATGATCAAATGTCTTCACTATTTAACAATTCAATATGACCTTTAAACGATTGGAATCAAAGTCGGCCTAAAAAAGGTAAACAAAAAGTTGCGCAAAAGTTAGTGAGTCAATCTAAAATCCCTTTCATGTCTGAATTTAAATGCTTCATATCAAGTTTCTATATCAATAGATTTCTTGGTTAAAAAGGATGAAAGTAAATAAAAATACTTATTGTCAATTGTTTAAGAAGAATTTTACAGTGGAATTTGGTTAATATTTCGCTGTAAGTAAACAGCGAAATATTAACTAACTTTGTCTCATTTATTTTAAGCTAAAATAGTTCAGCTCTAATGCATTGAATTGTCTTATATTAAGCGTGAATTCTCAGATGAGTAATATTTCAAAATTGTCATATATTGGAGAGATATAATATTTATGTGACAGGTTGTAGAGGAAATATTATTGCCGTCACGTGAAGTTTCTTTCGAATAGTGTAGTGACTGTAAGTAATTACTACCGTAGAAAAAAAAAGGATAATTGCAACGTAATTTACCACACAATTCAAAGGGTTACAAGGAGGAAACTATGTTCCTACAGAAGGTAAAGTGTTCTTTGTTTTGTTTTGTTTTTGGTTTTCTTTCAAAATGGGTTCCAAGGGAGGAAAGTAATAATAGAATGAAAGAAGAAACTCAAGGTTGGAAACACTGTTTTCTAATTCAAAATTTTGATTTTCAGATCTTGAAGGAGGGCCATATTTCCAAATATCTTGATCTTCTATTTTCAATACAAATTCTGCATTAACATTATGACGAAGAAAACAATTTGGAGTTATTATTTCGATGTTCGATCTGTGGAACATGAATAAGAAAGAAGTCTTGAGTTTATGGCATTCTAAATATTAGGTATCACAGTGAGAAGATCAAAATATTTGATTCGGGAACGTCCAATTGTTTTATACAAACAAGATTTAATAATTCTGATCATGCGTTCCCATGTACCCCGAACCTATGCGGTGTATTAGGGTATTTTGACGTGTTTTATCTTGTACACTTGAAAGCGTTCATTGAATTCACTGGAAGCGAAAATTTCCTTTATGAGACTGCAACCAGCAATAAAAGATCTGGCGTTATCGCTATAAATATAAACTGGGATACCATATATATTTGTAAATCTAACTAAAACCAGAATAAATGAGTGAGTGCTCATGTCTTTAAGTAATTCTATATCTACTGGCCTAATATTAAGACAAGTAAATATAAGCATATACATCTTACTAACACTGTGGTCACTTTTCACCTAAGCATATTCAGTGTAGTTAATCCCAGTATGTAGAAATGGTTTAACGAGGTTGACTCTGTGTTTAGGGAGATTCATAACTTTAGGATATTTGAAAGCTAGATTATTGAATTTTTGACATGTGATACATTGTGAAATAACATTATGACAGCTTGTCTCGCTTTACGGAAAGTCGGATTTTGTTTAAAGTTCACTGTATACCAAAAAAGTCCGATTTTATTTAGTGTTGATTGTATACCAAGATGTTTGTATCTTTCGTGGTGTTCAATGATCATAAGTTTAGTAAAGGCATGATCTTTAGCCATGATGACTTCATAATCATATGAGGTTCTATTCTACTTTTAGCTCTGATTACCCCCCTTCGGTCTATAAATAAGCTCAATTTTTTTTTTACTAATTTAGGTACTTTTTTTACCTTGGGGGTATTGAAGGTAAGCAATTTCTTCTGCAAAGCTTTGTTGTTGAATTACTGTAAATAAATAAAGTTTGTCACTTTAACTAGGATCTTGGTCCATGTGTTTTAATCTATTTCGGATCTTAAATATATTAGCTGTTACATTAATTAATTAAAATCCGAGTATTTATCAAAGGGTACCGCGGGTTGTGGATTACTGTTAGTTACATTATAATTTAATGAAGTTGATTGCATAATGGATTTAGTCCTCGAACTTAAACACTGAGGCTCACTCAATGGCCATTCTAAAGGACTTCAACTGAACCATTCAGGTCCAGAGGACCAAAGGTCAAGATTTTGTCGAGAATTTTCCAAGGTTATCCCCCTTACATGTCTTATTACACAATTTAAGAAGGAATTAAAAGCAAAAATAATGGTCGTATATCTAAAACGAACAAGCTTATCTACTTCTTTCCTAAAGAAACATAACCTGTTACGGCTAGCAGACATACGTACGGTCTTTCTCATGGTAAAGATTAGATTTCCTGAATCTAATCTTTATCATGAGAAAGGCCTTACGTATGTCTTCTAGCATAGCATATTTATTTGATCTAAATAATAGCAACAACTCTAGCATATCACTCAACCAATTGACACCTGGATAGACTGAGTACTTCCCCTTAGTTTTTAGAGTGTAGTTAAAATAGGTTTAATTTTTGTTGTAGTTTGCTCCTCAGTTTTAATGACAGATCTATGAGGTATCCAAATATAATTAGCAAAATTTAAATCCGATATCAATGAATAACAAACGCCAGGAATGGATAAGGAAAATAAATGTATTAACGTAATAATACAAACTGGTAATACGGGTTAGTAGATCCAGGAATGCGGGTTAGTAGCACTAATATATATACAGTCTTGATATTGAAGTATCGCGGTATGACTCCTTACTAAGTCTACGTGCTCGCTAACTGTGACACTTGCCACCGTCTCTGTGTGTGACTTACTCTACGACTACTGAACTCTACTACTCTTCTGTCGTTCCGTGTCGACTCCTTGACTCCTGTCCGACTTGACTATTACCATCCGGGTATTCACTGGTAGTAGTATATGTATACACGGGGTGAGTCCATTTGTGTAAAAAGGGGAGACCCCTTAACAGTTATCATGTTTCCTTTTTTTTCTCAACAGCTGCTCATTTTTCATTCTCAAATTCTTAGTCTTGCAATTTCTGCTTGTTTTTTTCTTTTTTTCATCTCTGTGATTACTGAATCAATTTACCAATTTCTCTTTCGCTGCTATAACAAAAATAAATAAATAAACAATAACAATTTACTTAAGAATTCATAGAAAGTTTTTTAAAATTTGCATTTTATCTGTTTTCGAGGTCGTTAATTTGCATTTATTGCTAAATGCTGCTTAGTGTAAAATAAATGGCCTGAAAGAAATGTGAATTTAAAAAAAATCTCATTTCAACATTAGTATTTATCAAGTCTTAATCATGGTTTTAATACCTTATTAGTTAATCAGTGAGAAGACTGGAAAGGTGACTCATAATTTTAGGGATATGCTTAAGGTATCAGTTTTTCTTAATACGGCTGAACTAGGAACAGATTGCGAATGTAGCTAGCGAGCTCGATAGATATAGAATATAAATAAACAGAAGAGACAGTTGTGTACAGAACGAGGGTGGTACATTTGATTTTCCGAGATAAACTTGTAAATGATCAGTTATGATATCAGTGGAGAACCTCTATTCTTATTATTTTTATACTTTTACCATCGAGCTACATTTCTAAATGAGTCAAGGTAAGTAAGTTAATCCGAAAGCATGTCAGGAGATAAGTACTAGTTTTACAAACTCGTTAATAAACCCTGTTGAAAGAATTACATTTTAAACTATCGATTTCAGCAAAACAGTAAGAAGTCTCATAAAGACAAAATAAAAAAGAGACCCCTACCCTTGTCAATGTGGAAGCAGTTAGCTTACTAATAATAGCAATATTCCGTACAGAGTTTCTTATTATAAAGTATAAAACCAATAATTAAGGAGACTTGTGTCATAGTATATCACATCACACAAAACAAAATTAACCACATGGGCTGTCTGCTCCAATCTCATTGACTTACAGGATAGTAGTTGGCTAATATACTCTCAGTGAAAAATTCTTTACTTGACGGAGGGTGCCGAATGTTGGGTACCAGTTTTTCTAATTGTATTTATTTGCCCTCCCATAAGATCAGGTTTAATGTGTGAGCCACCACACACATAGAGGCAACAGCTGCTCAGTGCAAATGTCGCAAAGGGCAACCAAAACCCCCTCCTCTTATCATGTAATGGGAACACATCTAAAAAAAAGTAAAATTATCGCTTTAAAATCGATATATATTCCCTAATCCATCTCATTTACAAGATATATTGAATATATGCAAGGCTTTGGCACATCGTGGAAACAATATTTCTGAATTATTCTCAGTATAACTTAAATTTATGCTGAAATTTCAATAAACATCATATTTCAGATGATTGTTTTCTCATCTTGATTTTTCACATTTGAATAACATTTGAAACTGTCATGGTCAGTTTTAATGCTGAACTTTGTGTTCTGCATTATAACAATCGGTCAAAATCCGGAGGCAAAATCCATTTAACACTGTAACAGATTTTACAAGCACTAGGCTAATTGCCATCAGTGAAGTAAAGTTGCTTTTAATTTTAAGTCCTTCATATTCTCTGAATAATATTTCATCCAACTCTGTATCGAACGAGACCTTGCAGTCTCATACCTTACCATTGACCTTCCAGCGTTTCTTTCAAATCCTTATGACTGACAACTACAGCTACGGCTACTTCAGGATTATTCTCATTAACAGATGAAAGCAACAACAGAAAGGAAGCTGTGGAGAGCCATGATAGCTCCCGCCCCAGCGAGATATGGTACATAGAAAGATTGAATTGACTGCTGTTAAAATGTTTAACATTTAACAGCATGTTTAGCATGTAACAGTTGTCATACGAAACTACAAAAGCAATGAGAACAATCGCATAGTTGAAAACTTTCTTACGTTTCAAATATATGCGAGTGTCTATGCTTCGTGAGACAGTAATACAAGTACATGTTTGTCTATGCGGAATGTTCAGCAGTAGTTTCACTTCTAGGATGTTATTATTGCAATGCATTTCTCGTGAAAAAATATTTTGTTCTATTTGGCTGGAGATTTGCTAGAACAAAAAATGTTCGTAACTACATCTACTACCAACCAATGTTTGTGAATCCTACTCACAGAAACAAGCAATCATCATAAAGAAAAACACGAGTTTCTGTTATTGTTAGTCACATATGACATTTTTCTTAGCAAATTCAAGCGAGAGTAGAACTTATTGAACTAAAGCGTAAGTAAACGTAAATATTACTTAACAGTTTTCTTTTTATTGTTTTTGTTTGCATTTCGTGTTTCAACGAATACAACAGCGAAATTAAGACCAGTTTACTACGATGTGTGTGTCTGTACTTAATGCAGTATGAGGTAAACACATTCACCTACATTTGAGTTTACAATGTCGAGCGTTCAATCTTGCAGTATTTTCTGCTAAGTGATATTATTTTATATACATCAGCAGCGACGGGTGGCCTTCACTGGTGATCAAATGACAACAAATGTCCTCAATACTCCAGGACACCCCTCACTACTCGAGCTTATTTTTGGAGGGCTGTCATCTGGATGGTCTAAGACGGACCTCTCGAACTTCCTGCCTCTTTGCTAGTTTTTTTTTAACCTTTCGTAGAGATCCGATAACTATTAGCACTGCTGTCACTTTTGTGTTGCATAATTTTCTTTTCATTTCTCTGGCGAAGTCGAGATATGTATTCATCTTATCCTTTTCTTTCAGTTTAACTCTCTAATCCGTCGGTTTAGAAGCACGCTATCCCATCTGGCGGGTCCTCGTTCACAGTAACAAATAAAGTAACGTTCTGCCATTACTGAGCAAACCCTGAAATTACTCCAGTCATGGTGAACGGTTGAGCTATCAATGTGATTCTATGCTTTGAACGTTTATTGGGTCTCAGGTTCACCCAGTGGAACTCAGATATACGATATATCGCTAAGGCGGTTGGAAAATGGCCGGTTCCTTCAGTCATTTACAGAAAATACCTGACTCCTCCTGTCATGCTATATCTTTACAAGCCAAGTCATATCGAGCATGGAGTATAGAACTGTCGAATCTTTACTTGAAAAGTTCAAAAGTGTCTACGCGGCCTTATGGGCGATGAATTATTTTCAACTCTACAGCTCCTTTCCCACAGATGAAATATGAAGCCTGTCGTTATTTCCATGTCACATGCTGAGACGGGCAAAATACGTTAGTTTCACCAGTTCAGCTAGGACCCACCGCGTACACATGATTGAATTATCTTGATTCCCTTCGTATACCATTGATAAGAAGGAAGTTACATTCAGACAGTTTCTTCCCGAGAACCACTACTTTGTAAAACTCCCGAGTAGATGCTCCCCTGATCACCGACGATCTTCAAGTCTAGAGTAAAACCGTTATCTATCCTATATATCCTTATAATCTGCACTTACTTCCTTATAAAAACCATATAACATATAACAAAACGTCATTCATTAAACCTCATAGGCCTTATATTGGATGAACATTTAGCAGAAAAATAACCGGATCCAGTCTTCTGGCCTGCGTGATCTGTTCGATTCTCAGAGTTACAGAGGTTTATCTGTTTCATTCTTCAGGCCAGATTTGATCCAGATTATATGCCATTGTCCTGTATCGTTAAAACTCACTTGCTTACATATTTCCCAACTTGGATTGCACTCGACACCAATCGTTTCTGTTCTCATATCTTTAAACATTATTCACGCATAATGTGGTTATCTTCTCTTTGTCTTTGCATAATCTACATGTTCTATTCTCTTTTATCATATGTATGATCGCCTTTAGATAGTTCTTATGGCGTTGTTTTGAACCGCTTATTTATAACAACCCAGCTTCTATCTTGAGCGTTTTTTCTGTGTAGCCACGTCCATATCAATTCATCTACAATTCTTTGAGTCTTTTGTCTTCTATACAGTTTTCTTGTACAATTGTTTTTTTTAACCACTTTTGGTTTCCTATTCTTACAGTTCATGGTTCTCTATTATTCCTTTTGCTAATTCTATTGCAGACTTTAGCCACTGTAATTAGTGTTTTCATATTCTACTATAATCTATAAATACCTTGTTGGCATCGTCTTTCGAGTGCATTATCATTACTTTGCTTGTTTTGTGGCTCAGATTTCTAAATTCTCCCTTGCCTGGAATCACTTTACAATTGAACTTGCTTTAAACTTATTCATTCCTTTGGTCAAGTTTCTACTGTAGAATTCGATTTCCAATGTTTCTGTTTGTGGTAATCTTTGCTTATTCTTTATTTCATCTCTACTTGATGGTGTCTGCTTCCAAAATACCTAGGTACTTGGACTTGACTTCCCCGTAGAGCATTCTGCTGACTGGATAATTCGATCGCTTTTTCAGTATCGCACATTTCTCAATGTCAAAACCCCATCTTACCTGAAAATCCATACCATGTATGTTGTGCTTTGAAGACCCTTTTTGCTTTTAGCAAACTATTTAAAGTCATCCAGATAAATGAGGCGATTTATTTTTCTGTAAACTTTCGAAATCTCTAGACATAGTTCAGCAGTATCATCGTTATGACGAATGGCAGTGAAGATAAATGTTAAATTTGAACATGTTTTCATGGGTATAAAGTTCACAGAACACATTGTATATATATTTTATTTAATAAATAATATAAATTGCTAGCAGAAATCGAAGATCTAGTCTTTACTTGTTTTTTTTTATAAATGCAAAATAATCTTCAGATCTAAGCATACTTGTAAATTCTTACAATTACTTTTTTTTATCTGTAAATATTTAGCAATTACCTGGACTTACCTGAAATTTAACCAGATTAAAATGTAATTAATAAGAATAAAATTTTGCCAATCATTTTCAACCAGAGTTGTGGAAAAGGGAAGGTTATGCCAATCAGACTTTTAAAAAAATATTTACAATTAAAATTTTAAAAAAATGTTTAAAAACTCCGTGATTTCAGTGACTAGCTCGGTTGAACTGAAATTCTCCACTTGTCAGCATCGTTACACCAGATACTATCAAATAAGTGACGCAAGCGTTGCGACGTCCGATTTTACGAATAAGAGCGTCAGATTCATCGATGTAACAATGGACTCAATAACCAGCGATTTGGAGATACAGTAGACTGTAAGACCGACGTATTTCGCAATCTTGACCTGCTCAACTCTTTTGGCAGCGGAAAGTAGAGTGGTGGTCGAAGGAGAAAAGGTATCCACACCTATGATGTCTCATACAAGGCATTTATCGAAACAGAATAGGAACAGTGTCAATCCATCGGCCCACTTACCTTCTCTGTGATTAAAATTATACGGTTAGAGGATGACCGGTAAATTCTCTTTGGCCAGAGTGTGCCTGGTGGTTTTGTTGAAACTGAGGTGGTGAGGGAAACATACGGAGTATGTGCGAATTCCGATTTAAAGCTTTTTAAGAATATTATACCAGCTTCGAAAGAGAGAGACTTATTTAAGTTTGTTTCAAACTAAACCGCTAAACGTATAGAAAAATACGTAAATGGGTAAATTATTCATTGTACAGTTTCAACCATTCAAGGCAAGGCTTAATAATAATTATTGTATGCATAAAATTTCCTATAATCGAATCAGTATTTTAGAATGATAATGGATTTTATCGAAAATTATTATTATGAAAAATAAACTGAATACCTTAAAATGTACGAAATCAATAATGAAGGCATTTTAAAATTTTAAATTTAAAGTATTTACAACGGGAATTTAATACCTCTTTTTTTTGTTGTTTTAGATATCGTTTTTATGATTTTATCTCCAAAAACCTTCGTTTACTTCTTTATAATAAACTTACGCTTAACACAAAAATTGCTTCGAATTGATTAGATACAAAATATATTGTATTCTTGTAGTCAAGTGAATAAAAACTGCAGGTAATGAGACAAAGATTAAAGAGAAATATGCGTGTTTGTGTGTGCACGCGCGTGTGTGCTTTTACAACTCACTCTCTTTTTTAACGCGCGAACATATAAAAAGATATTGTCACAATATTTTTTTATATGTTCGCGCGTTTTTTGTTCTGATGCTATTAGAGATTGTTAGTAATAGTAGCGCGCTTTGTGCATTCAACGATATTGTTCCTTAGTAAGTAATTCAACACTCACCTTCTCAAAAATACACTAAGATGTAAATCTTCTACGCTGCTCAGTAGTGTTATCAACTGCCCAGCACGACACAGCAGCATATATGTCTTACAAACCACTAAGTCCGTTTAACGTCGGTTGAGTGTAGCCTTACATCCCATGAGGGACTGCGGAGAAGATAACAAATCCAAGCGCAGATAGAGGATATTATCGTTCAGAAGCACCAGACATCTTTATAATAATAGAAAACCACGTGATGTTTATGCATAGAAGGTACTGGTAAATAGAAAATAGAAAACGTTATCTACGGTAGGCTATGCGAGTAATAATTTTCAAAAGGAGAGGAGAGTAAGAAATTAAATGTGTGAAGGAAGAAAAGGTTGATTATTCTTTTTCGTTTTTAAGCGTTCTATTAAGACTCCCAAATATTCACCGTCACCAAAAACGTAATCTCCTTCATCTTCCGCTTTTATTATTATTATTTTATATGTATTTCATTAGCGTCTTTATTAGATAAAATTAATCACTTCTAAATACAATTAAGGATTTAATTAAATTATAATGTTAAGCATGTTTTCTATACTGTAAAAAAAATCATGTACAATAAATGACTTTTTAAATTAAATTACATTTTTAGTGAAAATTCGTTTAAAAAATTATTATTTATTTACAATATACGTTTTTATTTCTTTTAATTTCTAAACGTAGGCATCTGACTTATCAGGCATGTGAAATCTGATGACTAAAAAGAAGCGTCGAACTTGACCAGTAATAGACTCACTCTCTCTGTTTCTTTCCTCCAGACGCATCAATGTACAAATACACACGTATGCAAAAGTATGCAAATATCCTACCACCAGTCATATAAATCGGTCATGAAAAGAAAGGAAGAGGTACAATGTTCTTTTTAATTCTAGTTACTTGATGTACAAGCCACAATCCTAGAAGATGATGGATGTTACAGTCTGAAAAAAGTAACTGCTTTATGAAGATGATAACAGTATCATTGAAATATTTATTTTTTAATTTTTCGGAGCATTTTTGTTTTCTGAAATCTTATTTATGCGTAGAAAAACAACAACAAACAAAGAGAAAGTCATTTAGCCTTCTTTTGTGTATCCACCCACAAACACACTTGTGTGTATGTGAGTAGATGCGAATGTGTGTGCTTAAATTCAATGAGAGTTTATAAAAACAACAATTGAGAGACACTTTAGGAGAGAAAATTGTGAGAGGGTTTGGCTAGGGAAAGAGAAGAGGGAGAAAATAAAATGAAAGGGGCAAATGAATCTGAATGAGAGCTAGAGAGAAAGACAGAGTGAAAAGAAGAGTGGGGAGAACAGAAAATGGAACATGTATGAGAGAAGAAATAAGGAGTAAGAAAACGACGATAGAGAGAAATATAAAGCACAAGAGAGAGAGAGAGAGAGATAGATAGAGAGAGAGAGAGAGAGAGAGAGAGAGAGAGAGAGAGAGAGAGAGAGAGAGAGAGAATAATAAAAATATTTCAATCCAAAAACATAGATACAATTAATATGGTGAATAAACTGTAATGTTTTTATATTTTACAACAAAACTTTTGTAAAGATTAAGTTGATCTTTTTATATATCTTTTCATATTAAACAGTCTTACTATTTGAAATGTTCTTAGAATTAATTTTGTATTTAATATAAAAAAAGTCCATATATTTAGTAAATGGTATTACTCATAGCTTACAAAAGAAAAGGAGTTATAAAAGTAATGACTTTGAGAAGTTGTCATGTACTTTCAGTTGTCAGTGAGTTTTAATCTCTACCCACTTCACTCTTTGTGGAAAAGGAGTCATTTGGCATAAATTTGTGGCGACAAGATTGCATTTTGAGTTAACTACAGCCTATTGCAAAAACCCGTATATATCTCATGACAGGGGATATAAACTCTAAGGTTTTTGAATGTACTCAAACCAACGGAAATTGAAGATTATTTTTTCGTACCTTGTGATCTGTTTTTCGATTAAAAATTTCAAATCTCAGTTTAGATTATTGCCAACTTTTCCCTGGAACTTGCTGTTTTGACACACACACACACACACACACACACACACACACACACATATATATAGGTCCTCTTTTTAAGTATCTTTTGACATACCTATGAAATCTTTATAAGGCAATTAGATTTATAATGTTATTTGCGCACACATTCATATTTAGGCTATTCAGAGGCTATTTGTTGTTGTTGTTGCTGTTGTTTTTTTCAAAGCATATATCGTAATCGGTTTTCAGAAAAAGTTATGCAACTTTTAAAAATACTTTGTTTTTTGTATGTGGGGGGGGGGCTTGAACATTTAAATAAACTATTAAGACTGTCATATGTCATTGAAAATTATTTTTTAAATTTATCAGTAAATGATAGTTCTTGTCAACCGGGTGTGCCTATTTGACATTAGTCATTTGTCTGCTTGCTTGTCTTGTATTCCTGTTCACTTGCTTGAAGTTTATAATGGATATTATCAAAATGACATGAAAACTATTTTTAAACTGGTTCTCATTTGATGAGAACATTAATGTCGCCCTGAGCAACCGCATCTCTTGACAATTTGCTGACAAATGAAAATGGAAATGTTCCTTGTGTCTGTGTGCGAGTGTGTGTGTGTGTGTGTGTGTGTGGTCGCTTGCTTTATATGCAAGACTCTGGGAATGTTTAGGATTTTACTCAAAATACGTTTGTGTTCACTTCTATGACCTTCTCAGATTTTAAAATAAAAAAACAAAAATAAAAGCAAGCAGATTGCTCTTAAAATGAACACTACACTTCTCTCGTGGTCAAGAATTAGTAAAAGAGTTAAAAAAAACCCACATAGACTTTAGTAAGTAGAGTACAAAACAAATAAAAAGGATTGAAGAATTGAATTCAAAACATATCCACTTCTGGTTTTAGAGAAAAATGTAGAGCTGTTTTATTTTTGATAAAACAAAATCCATTTCAGGGCTTTTGATGTCAGAGAAACTTGGGTAATTCGAGGTTCTCCTTTTTTCTCCACTTTGTTTCATAAAGATAGAAACTCTTTGTCCACAAATATAAACTGTTGCAAAAGTTTTGCTTCCACATGTGAAATTGTAAAAGTGTATTGAAAGAAAGTTGAAGAAGTGCATTTGTTAATCTTTCAGGCTCTGCATGTTGACAGTTGAAACAAATGAATATGAATCAAATTCTGGAATGTAATCAGAGAAACACTTTTTGAATTTACCTTGAAACTAATTCTTTAATGATACAAAGACTGACGTCTTCATACTCCCCCTAATATCTACTAATTTTAAAAAGACGGCCATGTTGTTTTCATCCACGGTCCGCTTTTCGGTTTTTATTTACGTCATTCTCAGAATACAACTGGAAAAACACTGGTTAGTCTTTTAAGTAAAGTTTTGATGAAATTCATAAAAATACGAAAAGGGAATAGGAAAGTCATACAATTAACTAATGCTAGTAGTAAAAAAAAATAAAATAAGCAACAGTAAGCAAATCATTTGGAAATGATAAGACAGATATCACTTAATTCAATCTTTAACGATGAATGTCGATTAACCGTTCAGGTTGTGTTCTGCTCGGTAGACAGTAGATAATCTATCTTTTGGAGAATCTGGCGATAAGGTAATTTCCTGTTCAATCTTCATATACGAACGTGTGTTGTGTGTGTGTGTGTGTGTGTGTGTGTGTGTGTGTGTGTGTGTGTGAGAGAGAGAGAGAGAGAGAGAGCGACAAGGAGAAAGAAAGTGTCTAGAAGTTAACCATCTCGTGTACATGTTTGTGTGGCCTAAGTTTCCATTATGAGTTTATTTATAGAATATCACCAAGAGAACAGGTTTCTTGTAAATAAACGTGCGTGTGTGCGCACTTCCTATAATCAAATACAAATACATGTTTGAGTAAAGGCAAAAGAAAAAAACTATTCATAGGAACTGAATCATTTCAATTCTTATGAATTTGTTTTCCTTTTTAACTTTAAAGTAAAACATGTGAGTTACATTTAACATTAAGATCGTTAGGTAAACTGCTGTAAGTACACACAAATATTGGGGTGTAAAAACATTTTGTAGTATTTTTCAATAGGTGGCATTTGTACATGGGATGATTTCATTTCGCACCTGACTGAAATTTATGATATATGTACATATTCTGAAAGGTGACATTTTAACGCGTCTAGTATATGATTCATGTGTGGATTTTAAATGTTTTACGTTAAAAGTGAAAATGGAGATAAATGAAACGGGTTTTCGTCATTTCGCCTTTTATTTGTCTAGCAGATTCTCCAGCATGCCAGTAAGACAAACATCTTAACTTAGGTAAGTAAATAGGACGTTGAGTTCAATTCCAGGGTCACTATAATCTCAAGAATTACTCGCTGAACTCAAACGACCACTACCCAGTGGAGCTCAGTTTTACTATGGCAATCAACATATCATTATCATTTTTTTTTCAATAACAACTATATTTTCATGAGTAAATAGTCTTTTTTTTGGTTTGTTGTGTCGTGTAAGAAATATGTTAAAAATATTTTCCTGTGTCATTATATTTTAAATTATTTGTTTCCGAATATCACCAGTTATGGTTGCTAGTTTTTAATATTCTTATGTGAATATGGAATCATAGACGAAGATGAGTTTCCATGTTGATAAACATACATAAACGAATGTTTATATTCAGTATAATTATTAAGTGCGGTCATCGGCTTGAATAAGATCAATTACTTTTCGTATGATTTATCTACTCTCAAAATATCGTCCTCTGAATGGAAAAAGAATATAATGACTTCATATTAGAAAGATTGATATTTTACACAAAATTTGTCAGTTGCAAGGATTTGAAGTAAAGTTTGGTAGAATTTTTGATCAAGATCAAGTCGCACTTAGTTATTCTTTTTGTACCAGGTTTATTTATTCGTGAGATGCATTTAAATCATTTTCTGCATCTTAAATCGGTTTTAAGAAAGTAGACGCTAAAGAGAAATAAGTGCGCGCAGTCGCACTGACGCGCACGCATGCACACACCCACATACGCGCGCACCCCCAACGTTACATAGGATGTTTATTTAAAACATTACTGCTAATGCAACACGCTGATATATGCTTTAAACTAACCAACTGACTGTAGAAGAAGACATAAAATGATACGACTTTAATCAGGCCGAAGTTATTTTAAATTGTAGTTTATTAAGATACTTAAAAAATAAATAAACAAACGCATCTTAAATAACAGCCTCACCTTGTGAAAATTCATCATTACTAACAGATATGATAACAATGAACACATGTGCTGCCAAGATTGATCCGGGCGTGCGCAGTGACTAAGCAGAATGTCGTGAACTTGAACATTCTTAAGCGCCTTCAAGGTCATTTTTTGCCCTATGTTGATTTTTTAATGTTAGCTCGAAGTCGTTAACCTTCAGGTACCAAATTTCCAAAAAGGAGGACATTGAAGAGTGAAAAGGAGGACATGGATAAACTAACTCTCAGATGTGTTGACAATGTGACTTATAATTCAACAATGTAAACGTAAAATATTACGTTAACTTACAGTTCGCATTGTTTCAAGTATATCTGGATATTTACGAATATTTGCGCTATCGACTAGGAATTTAACGCTTTCTAAAATCTCATGGAGTTGGTCGATTTCAGGCTAGACTTTAACCCATATTTGATTTATATGAGAAGAAATTAAAATTATTTTAATTAATAAAATTATTAAACTCCCCTAAATCATAAATAAATAGGATAGATTGAAACGCTTTATACCGGCTTTAGTTTAGTTTAGGATAATTTGTCTTTATTTTTCCGTATATATATATATATATATATATATATATATATATATATATATATATATATAAACAAACCATGACACAGACGAAAAAATGCTTGTGTAAAGCGTTTCGTCCTTTAGGACAACATAGGATTAAAGTGATGTCTACGTTGATGCAATTCCTTGAGGTTTATCCTATGTATTCTTGTGTCGACTATTATAAATGATAGAATAAATTTACCAAAATGAAAATGTATAGAAAGTGCTTTAATCCCTACATCATTCACAGTAAATAAGGTTCCAGGTTCTTAGATCATTTCATCGCTCTTAGCAGATCTATTATCACAATGTGGGATTTTTAATAACAAAAGTAATAAAAATATACAAAAGAAACTAAATCAAATTGGCTAGACGCAAAAGACATATTAAAAAAAATAATTTAATATTCAGCACCCGGTCTCCTTTATACCATGCAACGTAAACATCACACAAAAATTTTCCACTTTCCTAAAATTTTTCTTAATATATAAACATTTCTATATCGTTTTTTCATAAAATATGTCGGATTAATAAATAATAAATCCATGTATATATACTCTTTAAAACTCCCTAAAATTGTTGGTGATTATAGACCTGGTTGCATATACAGCACTATAAAAACTCATAAACCTAACTGTCCTTTCCGACCTATCATATCGCAAATTCCAACTCCTGTATATCAGCTAACAAAATACATTAACCAACTCATTACTCCCTACCTTCCTAGTAAATATAGTGTTAAGTCAACATTAGAAGTAATCCAAATCCTAAAAAGTGAAAAACCCAACAATGAAATCATAACTTCACTTGTTGTTGAAAACTTATTTACCAATGTCCCTGTTAGTGAAACTATTGACATAATTATAAGAAATATATACAGTAACTCATCTTTACCCCCACTTAAAATTAATCCTAATAGATTACGGTAACTACTATTAGCTTTTACTACTGAAGTCCCTTTCTTAGATCATAATAATAATAATAATAATAATAATAATAATAATAATAATATATATATATATATATATATATACATACAACGTGATGGTGTCTCCATTGGTTCAGTACTGTGTCCGTAATTTATTAATTTCTACATGTCGAACCTCGAAAATAAGATATTTTCAGATTTTAAAAAACCATCCATCTACCTAAGATATGTTGAGGATTTTTATGTTAGTTAAAAATACAGATGAAATACTTCAACTTCAAAAACGTTTCCAAAATGATTCTGTCCTTAAATTCACGTATGAACTCAATACTACTAATAAAATGTCACTCTCATGGTAATGTCACTGGTCCCATAAAAACTTTTACCTGCCAGGCTGTTAAAACTCAACAACTATTTGCCCGCTTTCAGCTTTAAAACATATCTCACTCTACGAGTAATAGCGCCTGCTTCATGCTTTATATATATATATATATATATATATATATATATATATATATATATATATATATATATATATATATATATATATAAAAGTGGACATGGAAGTCAGCACTTAGAGGCGACAGTCTGTGTCATGCTAGTGCAATCGTCAGGCAACTAGCACTAGTTGCCTGACGATTGCACTAGCATGAAACAGACTGTCGCCTCTAAGTGCTGACTTCCATGTCCACTTTTATATTTACACACGCTCTATCTCTGATATTGAGCACTTTATCCCATAAATATAGCACACTTTAAGACTATATTTCTTTATATATATATATATATATATATATATATATATATATATATATATATATATATATACTGATTAACCATGGAGTTGGATTAGTGTAATGGTCACAAATAAAGATCATTATACACATAGTATAGAAAATCAACAATAGTAAGACACTATATTAATAATACACTGTATATCTTCATTGAGCGTTAACATAGGACAGGCCTGAATAACAACAATAACAAAGAATACTCAAACGACTGTACAGATTTCGTATACCATCTTGCGATACATTATTCCATTCCTTTTACACCTGCTGAAGCAATACAGTATCTAGTTGTAGGTGGGTTAACTGAATGAATTAGGCGTCGTGCCATTATGTGCCTTATATTTTCATTGAAGCTAGGAAGTTGTCGAATATCTTGCTACTCTTGCATATTGAGTAGCCTGGGTATAATGTCATCTTGCGGAGCAGCACGTCGCTTTCTCGTTGCAAGACTGACAGCAAATGTTCCTTCTCCAAACACCAAAGGCGAACGAGCGTTGTAAGGCGCCCCACACCATAATGCCAAAGGTTGGTCTTGTGTGTTATGGGCAAATAAACTCTGAAAGTTTTTCCCAGGTTTCATGTCGCATACGCAAATGACCATTACTTGCATTGAACACTAGAGAGCGCCATTCGCGACCTCAGGCGCCCCTTTCATGACACTAGTGGAAACGTGCATGTTGGTGTTGTGGCGTTAAGTGGAAGTCTTCCCATAGCTTTGCTGCAAGTAAAGGAACCGTCTGTTATGGTACTCCTATCGTCATATTTGTTATGTGTACTATGGACGCCGTGCGAGCTCCCATTGCTACCTCTACAATCCGTCGATTCTAGCAAGTACCTGTACTACGCAGCCATCCAGAAGCTGGTCTACGAGTCTAGGAATGTCCATTTAATGTCCATTGTTGCCACCATCGGAGCATTGCAGACACGTAATGTCCAACATATGGAGTAATTTTCTGAAAAAAATCCAGTTTCTCTAAGACTCCCAGTTCGATCTATCTTTCTTGTAGACTGGTTTCCAACTAAGACGGCAGAGGCCAATCTATTTAATTGTTTGAGTCATAACTGGTATAAAGAGCCTTACTATTACAAAATTATTTCAGCTGGAATTTGAACTCAGTTCGCCGATTCCATTTCCGGTTATCATAACTGAAAATTAAGACAAAATTAAATAAACAAATTTCGCGTTTTCATATTTACGATGTTATCAATAGCAATAACACTGTTCAACTGTTAAATCCAATAATACTTTTTATATTGTCTAATAATAATTTTCTGTCATGATTTGATCAAGTATAAGCATTTTATTATTTGATAAAATGCTTATATTTAGATTTCACGCATCCTTTGCAAATTAAGAATGTCCTGTTAAAAATATGCAAAAGTAATTTTAATTTTATTTTAATAAATTTATGATGCAATTATATTTATTTGTTGTAATCAAAACCAAAATGAACACTTCAAAGATATGTAAATATGATTAAAATTATTGCAATTCGTTATAAATTCTTAATTTTAAAATCCGTGATCAGTTTATTTTTACTTACTAGAACCTTCCTTCATTTTATGCACAGAGACTCTGAAAACAAAATGTAAAACTTGCTTTGTGTATGTAAAAGTAATTTTTTTAGACTATTCTATTCGGATATATGCATGAAAAATATGAAAGTCATATCTGGCCGACACTCGTAGATAGGTACAAAAACATAGCCTGACATGTAGGTACCTTCCGCATGTGAACCCCCATAACCCACCTGCCAAAAACCAACGGCACAACCTGATTTTAAAAAATTACCAAAACTCAAGGAATTTATATTGCATCTTATTTTTTATTTTTAAGTTTTGTGGAAGCATTTTTCAATTCAGTTACCCATCTTTTACTTAATTTCGTATTAGTGAATATTTTTGGATGTTCCTAACTTTTACATTTTTATAAAGCTAAGTCCCCGAAGGTGTTAGTTTGAATATTAACTGTAAACACATCGAAAATATGATCTAAAATATTAAGAAAAGAATAAAAAAAAACTAAAAATTATTTTTGTGGGGAGTTACTGAGACATACTTTTAATAAAATATAATGTATATTTTTGTTTCCATAAAAAAAACGTATATGATACATATTTATTTGTAAAAAATTGACATATTTTTACAGTACGATTTTGAAACTCTTTTTGATCTTTGTTGTTGCTGATAAACTTGATATAAGATAAAAACTGAAAGATGTGTTTGAAGAATCGAAAAATGTAATACCATGTGAACATTTTTAAAAATAATTTTATTTGTTTTTTTTTTCATTTTACAACTATTTCAATTTTTATTCTATGGAAGATCAAAAAGGAAAAAAAATTACTTATGACCGTGATATAAAAAACAAACAAAATAAATAACGACCCTTTCCAGGACCACCAAAAATTATTGAAAGTTTTGATTAAACTTTTTGTGGGTAGCATTTTTGCCTATTTAATCAAGTTTTTGTTATCATTATAATAATGTTCGAAATACAATAAAGATAAAGACATCACTTGGTTAAGGGGTTGTAATTGACCTGAAGGATATTGCCACAAAGTTTACTAAAAGATCGTCTTCCGTATCTGATTTGATTTGCGACGCAAATTTTCTAAAGTAGTGAGGCAGTGTTATAAGAAAATATTTTTTTGATCTTTGAACGTGTTGACAAATGGACACACATGTTAGGGAAAATGTATTTTCGTTATATTTTAAGCAAAAATTAAGTAATATTTTTATCGTTTATTTTTCTAGAAAGTCCGTAGAGGTACTTATGACATGTTTTATGCATTACAAATTAACAGACACCGATATAGATAGACAGACAGACAGATAGATAGATAGATAGATAGATAGATAGATAGATAGATAGATAGATGCGAACAGACTGAGATAGATGGTCATTCACAGAAACATGTACAATTATCCATTACGATTGAAATGCAAACTTTTAGTTTTTTTAAGCACACATGTTTTAAGTATATTTATCAGATATGTCTTTAATTCTCTTGCTTTCATTCAAATCCAAGATCTGGCTTCAAGTGCTAACTTGAGGCTACATAATCATGTTAAACTTGACTATGCAATCTCAAACAAAACATACACAAATAGAAAGAGAAAGCTTCAGCTGTATTTCACACAGAATAAAGCAATGATTCCTTTTCAAGGCCTGATATGTGGATGTCATTCTGTGTGCACGTGGCACCAGTAGGCGTTGGTAAAGGTTTTTCACCTTCTTCATTAATCGGTTCACATGCGAGACGAATCGATTGATTAAAGAGAGAATTCTTTACACAAATTCAAAAGAAATAATTAGACAATAAAACACAAAAAAGACCGCATACTCTAATTATTACGGGCTCACTTCAACCCCACTAGCCCACATCTGGTTCAGTAACATTCAAATAATATGAATACATGTTTTTCTTCTATTGTTTTTGCTTATTCATGAAATGAAAAAAACAAACAAAGCAAAACAAAAACATCAAACAAACTATCGCCTCTTTAAAGCCTCTCAGTAGTCGGTTACAACAACAGATATGACTATTGTTAGCACCTTAGGTGAGTACACTACACACAATCCGTTGTTAGACGTAAAGATATTATTGTTAATATAAACCAATAACTGGAAAAGCAATTCTTAAATAGATAAACGATTATAGATTAAAGGTTAAAGATGCAATATGTAAACGAAACTGAAAGTATTCCTTTTACTTCGCTAAATAAATTGATTTAATTTTCTTGCCAACGTCTCATTCACAATAATTATTTATACAATTATTAACCCTCGTACAATGTGAAAAATAATATCATAAATACTTTACGAAGTACGTGTTTCTTTTCTTTTTCTTTTCTTCTTTTTCTCTTTTTTTTTCCTTTTGCAAAATGCGGAGATATGACCGGGAGAATTGTTATGTGTAAATCGTGTGTTTGTTTATTTTATTGTTGTTAAAGTAATAAAATTAAGATAATGTTTTTTAAATAAACAAAGAATTTAAAAAGAACGGCATTTTTTTCAGTAACATTTTAAAAAACATTTGAGTAGAACACAAATCGTGCTATGCAGTAGTACTGCAGAAGGAAGAAAAGTGTTTATTTATTTTAAGTTTTTACATTTTAACTGACTGAAAATAGTGCCAATAACTTCATTTCCGAACGAAAAATATAAAAATACTACAGTTTGTCGGTTATTTATTCACCAAATTACTGACGTAAAAAAGTCAATATACTCGAACGTAACGACTCGCAAGTAAAATCAGGTTAAAAACGTTTCATAAAAATGATCACGGAATATAAAATTCATAAAATTCATATAAAATTTTAAAACGTATTGGGTTAGGGTTAGGATATTGTATTAAATTAAAAGATTTAAATGTTTTTTAAGTATTCATTTTGGTTTTAATATGGGATGGGCTTAACCGATCTGAGGAGGCTTTTGAAATAAAAAATCAAAGGCTTCCTCGAGTCGGTTATCGCATCACAAAAGTGAAATAAACACATAACAAAACAAAAGCAACTCAACTATGATTGTAAAACATGCAGTATCCCAATGGAAAATTTTACTGTTTATGCTACAAGTAACTGCAATATTGGTGACATTCGTTACGAGAAATTCAGTTACAGAAAGAAATACTAATCCAATCCAGAGTAAAATGCCCCCAGCAGTCAGTCTCGTGCGTAGCATGCGACATTCCAGGAGTAACTTAAGAAACGCATATAGGCTTACCTGAAAGTGAAAGACATGTCATGTCAATAAACAATGTTTAATTATTTTTTTCGTCAATATTTTCGTTTTTAGAGTCAAATAATGGAGCGACTAAAAGCGAGATATGTAAGATTTGTAAAGATATAAAGTAAGATGACTTTTAACTGTAAAAGTCATCCTTATTGACATTGTTTTCTAAAGGAAATCGAAAAGGAGGAATGACCTCGACTGATCAAATCAGTTCAAGGTGTTCGTGCAGACAAAAACGGTAGAATGCGACAAGAACTAATGGAATAAAACGGCGCTTTTCTTTTTTTTTTTCTTTTCACTACATTCTCGACAAAATACATTCTCCAACTTACCTACGTAGAATTTAATCCAACGACGACGAAAAATTTTGACTGCTTCGGTTACGCACTGTATAAAATAATTCTATCGATTTTTTGTGAAAACGATAAATCCCTCCTTACTCTCCTCCCCTCTCTCTCTCTACCTAATGAGTTCTTCTTCCTCCTCCAATTTTTCATACATAACTCTTTCTCCTTCCCTCGCCCAAACGCTTACTGTCTTTTGAGTTCTTTTTCGTAGTACTCACACTTAAACCTTACGATTTTTGCTTAACGAAATCAATTTCTGACACTTACTTCAACGTTTGCTCTCTAATTCCCATCTCTCTTTCTTTTTCACATACTCTTTCTCTCTCTTTCGCACTCTCTCTCTCTTTTAATTTGCCAATTCTTTCTTTGACTGATTGTTAATTCTTTCGTTTGGCTTTTAATGCCAGTTGTATTTTTACCATACATATTTTTAAAAATTCTTTCTTACCGTCACTTCCCCCCCCCCATCCACTATTGATAGTAATATTATTTATAGTACAAAGAAATGAAGGTAGATAGATTGTGTTGCCCCAGTCTTTTAAGTGGCGGGGGGGGGGGGGCTGTCAATTATAGCAATCAGCATTCAAAATCTTTATTTTTAAACTAAATTCGAGCGCCGACTTCTGATGTTGCTGTAAAAAGTATACAGTAATTTAGCATCCCGTTATTGAGTCAACAATTGTTTGTTTGTTTCTTTCTTTCTTTTTCTTTCTTTCTTTCTCAAAGCTTCACAATATAAATGAGTTTTTTTTAATAAATAAATACATTTTATAAAAATAATTGTTTCGCTTTTTTTATTTATTTATTAATAATTTTAGTTTTTATATTCTTTTTAATGTTATTTCTTTTATTTAGTTTTCTCTTTTTACTTTCTACCATTATTAGTATAGACTTTGTTTTCTTAAACTCTTCCCTATCCATTTTCTGCTCCATTTCTTCCTTCTTCCCTTTTTTCCATTCCTTCTTCCCTTTTTTCCATTCATTCATTCCTTCCTTCCTTCCTTCCTTCCTTCTTTCTTTCTTTCTTTCTTTGGCTAGATATTCAATGCTGATTCACCAAGAAATCAGTCTTACTCTTTTCGCTTGCATTGTGTGACGTCACACAGAATGATGTCATCGATTTTAGTGGCACTTCCTCGCCATCTACACATTACAATATCTTTATTGCATTCAACGCATGAACCTTAAAAGAAGCAGAAACGATTGAATCAATTGTCTCCTAAATTATCTCACGCCACATACAACCAAACGCTTCCGTATTGGTAGTTCTTTCCTTATTTTTCCTTCTACTTTCTTCTCTTCCGTCTTATCTATATAGCCAGCTTAAGAACAATTTCTGCTTTTCACAAAGTTCAGAATTTGCACAATGAGAAATCTAGTTTTCTCATTTACCAATTATGCTCGCATTAAAATAAAAAAAAAACAACCTTTATTCAATTATTCACTCTTGATTTAATATTTTGTTATTCTTAATTTTATTTTTGTCCTCGGCCTTTTTAGTAAATTTCATTTCAGTTTACTATCAAGAAATTTAGAGAAATTTATTGTTTTTGATCGGCACGAAAAACGGAACACACATACACACATATATATAAAACAAAAAAGAAGTAATTAATTTATTAATCCTACAGTTTTTATCACTTAAACGTTATTTTTAGTGGACGCTATGTTTATTTATTAAACACTATATTTATATATTTTAGTCTGCCACCCTGAATATTCGAAAAATCTTATTTAAGAAAAGGTGTTTCCTCCGGCAGGATTCGAACCTGTGTCCCTATAAGCAGGTGAAACTGTCGGATCTAACGACGGTTTCGTTTTTGTCAGGTAGGAGTGATTCTTTAAGTTATCAGCCTGGTGAAGCGCCGTTAAGAAGTGCCTGAAAACATAGTAGATATGCCTGATTAAGCGCCCTTTCCCAGTAACTAAAGCTTTTTCAGTCTGATTAATATATATATATATATATATATATATATATATATATATATATATATATATATATATATATATATATATATATATATATATATAGTGGGGAAAAAGAAATATTCATGCACCATGAATTTTAGATTTTACAAAAGAATTTTATAATCCATACAATATTTGTTTACCATAGCATAATGCTGCAATATGCAAAAAAAAAAGAAAAAATTGTTATGAAACTAAAAAAAATTGACGCGAAAAAGTATTCGTACAAAATTCTAACACCTATTTAATACTTTGTAGCATGTCCCTTACTCAAATCAACAGCAATCAGTCTTTTTCTGTAGCTTTTAATCAAGTTTCCATTGGTATTTTACACCATTCTTCTTTGCATATTCTTTTTAGGTCCAGGATGTTTTTCGGAGCTCTTTTATTAACTTGAATTTTTAATAAACGCCACAAATCCCCTATTGGATTCGAGGCTGGAGACTGTGATGACCATTCGAGTGTATTGACATTGTTTTCAATAAGCCATTTTTTCGTAGATTTAGCCGTACGTTTAGGGACTTTATCTTGTAAAATGCCATTCATTTTGGAGTCTTTACTACTGACCCAAACAAATTAGAGTCTAAAACATCTTGGTATATTTTCGAATTCATTCTAACATCTATTATCACTAAATTACCAGCACAATTAGCAGAAAAGCATCTTCAAACCAAGATGTTGCCACCACCAAATTTCACCGTTGGGATTGTGCTCTTCGGCGCAAAGGTTGCGCCGTCTTTTTTCCAAATGTGAATACTTGAATTACAGCCAAATAGTTCAATTTTTGCTTCATCTGTCCATAAAACACTTTCAAAATGATTCAGGTTTATTCTTATGCTCACGAACAAATTTTAATCGGACATCCCTATGATTCTTCAATAGTAGTGGAGTTTTTCTTGGAGAACGCGACTTTAGTTGACTTCTATGACGTTCATTGCTTATTCTTCGCTTCGTAACAATAATATCTGATACTTTTATTTCTGTATTTCTCTCCGAGTAGTCATTGGATTTTCTTTAATTTTGCGCTGAATTTTTCTCATTGATCTGGGAGAAATCTTGCGTGGTGCACCAGAATGCGATTTGTTCTCAACAGTTTTCACCTTTTTATACTAAATGGCATATTCAGGATTTCTGCTACTTTCTTATAGCTTTTGCCTTCCTTCCAATGTTTGTTGATCAATTCTTTTTGCGAATTTGATAGTTCTATGCCTTTCCCTATGATGATAATTATTGTCTATGATTTGTGTGCGGAGATAACCTTATATAAGAAATGAATGTTGTAGATTGTTCCGCTAATACGATAATTGAAAGAATGTAGAAAAATATTACAAAGAATGATGTAAATAAAGGTAATTTAAGCCGAGAAAAATAACAGCACTCGTGGCCTGACGATTGCGTCTAGCATGAAACAGACTGTCGCCTCTAAGTGTTGACTTCTATGTTCACTTTTATATTTACACACGCTCTATCTCTGATATTGAGCACTTTATCCCATAAATATAGCACACTTTAAGACTATATTTCTTCATATATATATATATATATATATATATATATATATATGTATGTATGTGTGTGTGTGTGTGTGTGTGTGTGTGTGTGTGTGTGTGTGTGTGTGTGTATCGTCGTGGATTAGGCGGGGTCTCACAAGTGGAATAGCCTAAGGTCTCTTTATCTAAATCTTGCACTGATTATTGCGAAATATTGAGTGTCAACTTGAAAATGTCTGTGAGAAATGTGAAACCGAAGCATGGTTGGAGCTTATCCACGACAATGATCCAAAACATACTAATAAATTAGTCTAGAAATATCTTTAAGATAAGAATATAATAATTTTACTTTGACCTTTACAGTTGCAACCTGAAGCCATTTGAAAACTTATGGGATTAATTGAGAAAAAACAAATAAGAGTGAGAAAGCCAAGAAATCTGTAACAACTTGAAGATTATGCACATCAAGTGTGGCAAAATATCTCTACTGATCTTTTTACTAATTTTCTAAATTGAAAACGTTAAAACTAAAAAAATGTTCCCAGTTGATTATTCACTGATGTAATTAATGTTGTGTATACAATTATTTGTTTTTGTTTAAAATTATTCAAAATTAAATATAAAAAAGTTTCTTAATATATTTTATATAGTTCTAACCACTATAAGGAAACAACAAGAAATAATGGAAGTCTGTAGATTTTGCATGTGCTTCCGACTTAATATCCGACAAATATTTAGGCTGATGTAAAAATGATTTTATAACTGCCAATCTCTTCGTGGAGGGATGAAAAGAAGGAATACATTTATTTATTTTTCTTTTTATATTTTAATTATTATCAGTTCAATCAAGGCGATAATTCCACTAAGACTCAATAGGTTACTGAGAGTGAAAGGAAATGAGAAAACATTAATGAGGGGAAAGGAAAATAAAAGAACAGGATTCAGGATGACAGTAGACAACCGACCTAGGAGAAGGACAACTCTGAATTAAAAAATAAAACTGAGGAGGTTAGTTTGGATATCTTGTAGGATATTATGTGAACCAGTTCTCTGTATTCGGTTTTTCCGGCTGGTTCTGCACAAGCCTTCATATCTGGAATCAAATCATATCGAATCATGCACTGTTCGGTTCTAATACCATACAGCTAAAACAACAGGAGGAGAGTCCTTATATATATATATATATATATATATATATATATATATATATATATATATATATATATATATATATATATATATATATATATATATCACGAAATACGAGGGTCATTCAATAAATAAGGTGAATTTTTTCGGTATAAGGACTTCTAATACAGATAGAAGCTTACTCTTTTTTATTTTTTTTTGTTTTACTTCTTTTTCACATGGATTTAATTTCTTTTGCAGATTAAAAAAAAACTTTGAGAGTTTTGGCGATTAACAAAGATGGCCGACCAAGAAGCATACTCCAGGATTGAACAGCGGTCAGTTATCAAGTTTTTGGTTGCTGAAGGGTGCAAACCAGTTGAAATTCATAGGAGAATGTCAACTGTGTATGGTGCCACATGTTTCAGCCAAAGAAATGTCTACAAGTGGGCTAAATTGTTTGAAGAATGACGGAGCAGTGTTGAGGATGAAGACAGGCCTGGGAGACCTACAGAAGTGAAGTCTCCTGAGGTGATCGAATCAGTCAATGACCTCATTCAGTCTGACAGAAGGGTGACAGTGGATGACATTGCAAGGACTTTGAGCTTATCTGTTGGGACAAACGCAGGGGTCATCAGTCAGAAGGAGTCATCTTGCATCATGACAACGCAAGGCTTCACACAGCAGCTCAAACGGTGCAGGCCATCAATGAGCTGGGCTGGGAACTGCTCCCTCATCCCCCTTACAGCCCAGACTTTGCCCCTTCAGACTTTCACCTGTTTGGTCCCTTGAAAGTGTTCACGAGAGGCACAGAGTTTAAAAGTGACGATGAAGTCAAAAGTGTTGTGAGCGACTGGCTGAGACATCAGTCCAAAGATTTTTACGCTGAGGGAATACTGAAGCTTGTGCACAGATGGGAAAAGTGTGTGACTACGTTGAAAAAAAGAAAAGAAAAAAGTAATCTTCTATCTGTATTAGAAGTCCTTATACCGAAAAATTCACCTTATTTATTGAATGACCCCCGTATTTGAGTTATAGTACTTATAATATATGTCGCATGCATATGCAACAAACATACGTACATATTTACAATCAATAAGCAAACACCCTAATTTTTAAATCAACATTTCTAATAAACACATACTGATAATATAGACTGATAATTTTATAAGATAACAACAGAATGCGTTTCTAGAAAAGAACGAAAAAAGAAGAGAAAAGGGGAAATAGGTCGGAAGAAGTAAAAAGTACGTGATTGGTCAACTGATATCATCTGTTTTAAATATCCTGGTTGGATAAATTAAAGTTATTTTAATATGAAACAGGATGTGCGGTGAGCTGAAATTCGAAGAATTCGTCTTTTTTAAATAAAAACCTGTGAAATATTGTTTTGTGGTATTTTAATTTAATACGAGAACCGGTCTGTAATGTTTGTTATTTAGTTACAACACATTTATTGACAGAGGTCCACAAAGCATACCAAAATAAACACTTAATTTTCAGAATTCTCAAGCTAATCCCTCAAGATATTCTACTTTCTTCTAAATCGCAATATTTTATGTTTGAACGGTAGCATGCGCAGCTAACTCATAGGAATTTTTTAGCTGCCTTCTTAGCCATGTGCAAGTTGCCACTTTCACTCCATCATGATTAAACCGTTGTCCTCTGAGTGCCTCCATCATGGGCCCCAAAAGAAGTCTGAGAATGTCAGGTCAGAATAGAACGGCGCGCGAGACAAACTTGTCCAATTACGCCCTGTAATTATTAGTTTGGAAAAACCACGATATCGAAGTACCCAGTTATCTGCGAGACGATCTTGTCAAAATCATAGGCACTATGTTCTTTAGCTAAATATATTTCACATCTATTTTTCATTTACAGCCAATATCTGTATGTATTCGCAAGATCCTGACAGATTTTATTTTATTTTTTTATATTTTTGAGTAATTGCACAGAAGAAATACATATGTGGCTAACAATTGATGCAGACATTAAAGGGATCGAAATTTCCGTTCACCGTCCAGACGACTGACGAGTTTTAGTCGGCTCCTAATATTTGCTTTGAAAACATTTTCATTGACTTGGAAAATTCAGTTGACTTTCGAATAGAAACACGCACATTAAAAATGAAGACAAGCGGGTGAAATATTGCGTAAAAAACAACAAAAATAAGGGGACCAATGCGAAAAAACAGCAATTTATGGTGATTGCCACTTTAGCAAACTGTAGATATTCCTTAAATATCCAGGCTTTAAATAATTTTTCTAACAGCCTTATTAAAAAAAAAGAAAGAAATCTTCCCGAGTAACACTTGATAAGTTTATAAAAGCTACATATAAAAATGAAAGTGAGTAAATGGAAGTGAATCTAATTGGATGTAAATGAAAAATAGATGTGAAATATATTTAGCTAAAGAACATAGTGCCTATGATGCATATCGTAGCGCGATTTTGACAAGATCGTCTCGCAGATAACTGGGTACTTCGATATCGTGGTTTTCTGCCAGACAAAGATAAAATTAGTAATTAACTACCCCGGAGGTATTATGTATTACTTATTAGTATCAGTGGTCAGTTTTCGAGCACAGGTAATGGCCAGGATTTTGCATGCTTGATTTTCAAAGTACACTCTTCCGAACAGTGATTTCCTCCATTTGGCCTTGAGTCTAAGCGAAGCATATTGGTTTATAGACTAAAATCTTAATTGAATTTATATTTATGAGTCGTATTGGGTTAAAGCTGGCACAAACTTATTTAATGTATTATTTAACTGCTACCAAATTTAACTGTGACTGCGATTCGAATGTATTATTGTTTTTTCAGCCTGTCTCCAGTGTCTCCAGTAAATCATTTTTTGTCAGTCGGTACAAGTCTTGTTGGTATAAGCGACTACTAACACGAAGTGACAATACAGAAGTTGCAGACAGTAAAAGTGTCATGAATATAAATGCTTATTTATGCCAGGGCACGCCAAGGAAGAAGGTGGAATTAATAAATACCACACAGAGAGAAACCACGCTGACAAAGTGTAGAGAAGGCGGTCCAAACATTGGTAACACCTGCGCATTGATATGAATAATCTCTACACTTTACTCGGTGTCAGGCAAGAAGGTTAGAAAAGATTCTCTTTTTTTGCAACAGATACCAATTAAAGAAAGTCAAACTACGTTATTTTTTCTGTCTCTGCTCCTCTGCTTCATTATTTGTAATAAAACAAACTTAAAAAGCAATACATGTCTGATTTTTACCTCTTTCTGGATACGAAAAGTTAAAAAATAGATTCCGGAAGATTTATATATAGATATAATTTTTGCTGTGGCACCCAAAAGTAAAAACGCATTTGATAATAATTAATTATAATATTCTAAATTTTCACAAAACTTTTTTTTTCAATATATTTTAATATTCCACTCATTAAAATGCCCAGTCAAAAGATTTCTTTGTTGCAAACTCATCAACGAAGATGAATTCATCATTTTCGATTATGAGCATACTCCTTGAAAACAAACGGTTTTAGATCTAGAAAATGATTGATTATAAAAAAAAGAACAATCTGAACACTATTCCTACATTTGGAAAAGCTGTTTGAATTTTCTCGTTCATATTCATGAATGACATTTTCCATGTCTGTACTGACTTATGTGAAGTACTCTTGCATTAGTATCTCAACACCATTTTGAATTTGATCCATAGATGTTAAAAATTGTCATCTACATCTCTATACAGCTGATATGGGCAGTTCGTATTTAATGAGCTTCAACAGTTTCTTTTTCTTCAGGACGCATGTTAATTCTATGTGACGGTCTACTGTTACTTCCTTTTCTTTTGAAGTTTTTCTACCTGTTGTACAACTGTTGTACAAAGCCAGATAACTTAATTGGCTTTAAACGCTTCAACATTTTACTTTTTTTTCTTTTTGTCGCTTCGGTTTTTACCGCTAGTGTCATGGCGTTTAAACATTTTTTTGCCAAAGAATATTTGTTTAAATTTTAAAAAATGTTATAGCTAGAGTTTATGCTAATTACACTACTTTCAGTTTCAGTTTACCTCTGAACTATGAAATCATTGGGGTGCTCTGCTGGTATTTCTTAGAGCAATGGGAATTACTTTGTGGCATTAATATACTTTCCAAGTAAATTGAGACAGAGTGTATTGAGCTACACGGTACCAGCAGCAAAGTGCAATTACAACAGGTTTCGCTTAAAATATATAAAATATGTATGAGATAAAACATATGAAAAGAATAATGATCTCATTCGTACACACCAAAGCGTTAATTAATCAATGAAAATGGAAAGAAAATTGAAGAATAAACTTAAAACAGAAAATGAATAAATGAGATATTGAACATGTAATAAATTGATTGATTAATTTATTTTATGCAAACATTAGTTTTTATATAAATTTAAACGGATTTACTTAAGAATGGAAAATGAAATATCAAAAGATATTTGTCACCATTATACTTACACATGCTATTTTGCGTATTGTACATTAGTTTATTCATTCAGTTATGTATTTCGTCACTTGTATTAATGTTAGTAAGGGGCCACTCTGGAATATGAAGCCCTGGGATGCAATCCACTGACTCCATATTTATCGACACTGTCTGTCGTTGAAGTTGTGATGTCTTCTTAAAACATGACGCCTTTTCTGATATCAGCTATTTGTTTCACTAACAAAGTAGTCAAGATAGACATTAAAACATTACTTGGTGAGAATTTTGAAAAGCAAAGTTTAGAATTTGACATAGAAGAAATTCAGCAAAACTTAATGGGAATTATTTGTTCGTTCTATTTAATTTCATGTTTAAATGAAAGGTTGCTACTTAAATATACAATGTTCAATATATATATATATATTTAAAGACATTTATATATTATGTTTAACGTTCTTTTTATAGATACAAGTATTTAAGCAAATGCTCTGTTTTTATAATAAACAGTATTAAATAACATTTACCGGCCTGAATGTTATTTAATACTGTCTATTATAAAAACAGAGCATTTGCTTAAATACTTGTATCTATAAAAAGAACGTTAAACATAATATATAAATGTCTTTAAATAAATTGTCGGACTATGTCCAATTCAAAAATATATATATATATGTAACTTTATGTTAGTATAACATCCCCTTGTAACAGGGTCACATCCTTGGTCACTAGCACCAAATACACGTTTAGTGGTCCGGTCCTCAGGTTCTTAGTACGACGCTTTAACCACGGACTAACTTTGCGCTGGTCAATGCTGAGGCTGGTCCAAGTTGGTAGTTGGTCGCTAGCCGCTTCGATCCACACCATCTCTGCGCACGTTGTGTTCTTGATCTCAGAGCAGTAGAAGATCGAATGTAGTCTCGCAGCGCCGGTCAACACGGAGAAGGTGCTATATTAGGGAAAAATATCTTCACAACGAAAATAAATAAATATAGCTCTTGGTACAACAAAAATTAACCCTTCCGCATCAATCTCTCTAGTGACACTAGGTTTCGTTTAAACTTCTGGAAGTCTTGGAATCAGGAATTCTGGTTGGCAGCTGGCACGGATTCCAGAAGCACTCGATGCGGTTCTTAGCCCAAGTTCTCGAGCTTCCGAAAGTCATCTGTTTATATGCACTTGGGCCCAAAACTTGCGTGGCTCCGAAGGGTTCTGGGTGTTCGTTGATTCTTTAATTTTCATTTATTCAAATAAGGGTTTTCTTTGTTCCCTTTGTTTCTGCTTTCTTAATCAATATAGTATCCACCTTTTTTGGGATTAGTCACAGGGATTGCTTCTCCCTTAACTCCAACCTGATCTACTTCACAACTCGCACCGCTACTTCGCACAGGCCAAATTCTGCTCTCTCACTCTTCGTTCTCGGTATTCAACCTAAGCCTTCTTCTCAGGGTTTAAAATGCGTCGGAGAAAGGTCGGAGTCCCATTCCAGTCATTATTTTCAATTCTCTGAATCTTTTCCATTTTCCTGGAACCATCTCTATCTAGCGAAGATACAAAACAGATCACCTATGATAGAATTTATTTTCATAACCCCTGCCTTAAGAGAAATTCGTTCTCATTTTAACGTTAAATTTTTTTTTTTGCCAGACTCTCGATAGAGAAAAAAAAAAAATCTTTTAGGAAAGAAGAAATCCAGACGTCCCATTATCACCGAGGAAAATATCATTTTTCTCTCTCTCTCTCTTTTCTCTATAGCCTATATCTAATTTTGGGTTAACCCTTCTCTTTTCCTGCTTAGGAAACCACTTCACCACCTCAGTGTCATATAGAGACTAAGCTAAACCTACTGAATTTCAGTATTTGCAATTTTGACTCTATTTATTTATAGGAAATTATAATATCGGTTTGTTTTAGAGTTTGATACGAAAGAGTGACAACGAAATTTAAAGTATGGGACAATATACCTATAAAGCTATTTTACTTAAAACCAAGAGATATCCAAATTATTTGGTTTTAAGTCAAATAGCTTTATAGCGTACAAACATAAATTGTTTCATGCGACTATTTCAGTTGATATGTTTATCGCGTCTGAATTGCAATTAGAACATGGCTACTGTATATTCAATTATTCACACAGAGATATACAAAAATGTCTTACTATGTACATAATCATACATACAATCACCGACTATTATCAGCGGCGAATTTAGCTTTGAAAGTAGCTAAGCAATTGCCTTTTGACTTTCAATTATTCACCACGACGAATGGCAAATAAGCGTTGAAAAATCAATTGTAGGAAACTGCGAGTAAACAGAAAGCTAAGAATAGCAGCCATTTACTGGCAAAATTAAGAAACAATATTTTCTAACGGTTAAGAAATAAAATAGATGAAAAGAAGTGTTTTATAGTTTTTGTCAGTTTTTTTTAGTAAGTAAAAGGCGAAGAAAACTGTTCTTCAATCTTTTATTTCTTTTTCTTCTGCGGTAGTCAGTGAGAATTCACAACAGCAGGAAATAATCACTTATGTAATTAATTAAAAAATATTTATTTCTCGTTTGCAGGAAAGTCGAACTCAGGGAAGATATTTAATAGAAACAATCTCTTAAATAAGATTTGTTGGTTCGTTGATTTTGTTTAGCGGCATATCAGCACCTATGGATTATTTAATGCTGAAATCTAAATATTTTAAACGCAATTTTATGGTTTCGACTAAATATATACTATAAATAGGTATTGTTGTTTGGTTGATTTTGTTTAGCAGTATATCAAACGCTATGGGTTATTTAATCTAAATATTTTGAACATAATTTTTAAAAGATGTGCTGCTGGTAATTTCTTTTTCTAAAAATGTATTGTTGATAGTATTTTTGTTCAAAAATGTATTTTATACATTATTCGGACTATTGTCCTCATTTTTGTCGCCATGTTTATTACAACGTTTTGGCCGTTGTACGCTCCGGCCTTCTTCAGGTGGTTGGAATGTCGAACTGAACCCTTTATTTCGCTCACTGGGGTAGACTGTTCCAGTTCCGCGTGCCATGTTTAATGGATGTCAGTCATCAGTTATCTCCTGTTACTTTCCCTCTGAAAGTTCTCCACTGCCTTAACCAGGTATTGAACTCACACTCTTTGGGTCCTGTCCCTGGATCTAACCAACGCCTTTATCCACTGTGCCATGTGTCCTTGGTGCTTTTACTATAAAAATCTATTTCTACACCTTAAAATTCTTTTGACCCCAATTTGGGGTTAACTATTTTCCTATAGCTGGGACTCTAAAAGGTGCTACCACCCAAGGTGAGGGTGGACCTGGGAACAACAAGTAGTTAAGAGGTGATTCCACGCTCCTCAAAACCTCACAATCAGAGGCCTTGCTATCAGATGTAGTTTATCGTATACCCTGTACGGCTTAAATTATGGATAAGCGTCTTTGTGTGCGTAGAAATAATTACTAACCTAATAAGTATCGATGACCATGAATCTGTGTTCAAGTTAACTTATCACTGCAACCTTTGTATTTATGAAGCCAGTAAAACACCCTATTTAGTATATAATGTAGATTCATAGAGTGCTTATCTAATTTTGTCATGAATTTTAGATGAGGCATTTTCTGAAATTACATCGTTTTCTTTCCATTTTTTTTCTTCGCTGAAGAAAATCTTTTTTTTTAAATAGAACGTTTCACAAAAGATCAGATGTCTTAGGTTAATAGAGTGAAATTCAGTAGGAATACTTTAGGGGATTACATAATCCTTTAAGTGATGATAAGAAGGGCAAATAAAAAGAGACACGTGAACCGGACAAAATGTCACCACACACAGAGATGGGTGGTCGAGAGTTGGGGGTAGGGGGTGGATGAAAATATTCAGTTTTCTTGTTATTACGAAAACAAAGACGGAATTATTCAGGTGACAAGTGCCTATTTACACTGTCATAAAAGCCTATTTGTCTTGGCTATCACTGACAATCAATATTGAGGCCATTGAAGATTAAAAATAAAATTCTGCCAACATCTCCCTCTCTCTCTCTCTCTCTCTCTCTCTCTCACCCACACACATACACACGCACATGCGCACTTGTGTGCGTGTGTGTATGTATGGCTTATTTTGCAAGTCGGGCTGAAAAATTCGTATGCTGACTATGAACTTGCCAGCCACCCTCGTATATCTAGCAAGGAACATAGTTATCTGGCGATCAATCTATCTACCTGTTGGTATTGTGTGAGCATATGGGGTGGCAGCACTTTCGAATATCGATCAGAGTTCGAAGATGAGTCAGTACTACTTTTCGAACGCTGAATTCCAACGCTTGCCTCTCCTTTAAGATTGATATAAACGCAATTTTCATCTACTCTGAGCTTTTAGAATATTTATGTACCATGAATATTGCAATACTCTATCGATTAAATTCAAGTAAAATTCAGACATTTGAATGCGTATTTTTTTCTTTAAATATACTGAGACAGTGCTATAAGCTGAATTTTCCCTCCCAAGCAATCTTGTACTTGTAACTATGGGGAAAAATGTATGACAAAGTGGAAAAAGGTTTCTTGTGAAGCGTTTCGTCCTTTAGGACTTCACTGGACTAAATTTGTTATGTTGTGTGATTACACATGCACATGAACCAGGGATGCTGGGAAATTCAAAGTTAATTTTTTTTAATCTAGCCACTTTGTCACATATTTTTCCCAATATTGTTCTTGATATATAAAAATATATATCGTTATCTATCTATCTATCTAATTTAGTATCAATCCATTTCTTGATATTAGATCATGATAAAAAATTGCAGTAGATATTCTTAAAACCTTCTTCAAAACTATGATAAATTTGCATAACAAATAACAAAATCTAAATAAAGCTACAGAACAAAGTCTCTTTATTAAAGAAAGGAGTAGCGACCAACATTAGTGAACAAAATTGTAAATAACATGTAAATTAAATTAACTTTATTCCTATAGAATATTAACAGTGTACATCTATAACCGTAGGAATTTCCTAATTTGTCACATTGTTCAGACATGATGTTGTTCCATTCCTCCTGCAGTTTCGCTTCCTAATTAGTCATCTTCACCAGTTCCCTTGCTCTAACATCGCCGACGTTCTTCAACGAATTTCAATTGGATTAAGATCTGGATTTTAGGAATACCCTGATATTACCTCGATGTTTTCAGCTTGGAATAATGGTTTTACCGGTTTACCTTTCGCCATTACACCGCCTGATTTTCTGCTCGTCGTCAGTGCCAAGCAAATTAAACTATCATCGCTGAACCACACTTTTGTACAGTTTCCATTGTTCAAAGAATCTGCTTAGTTGCAAAGGCTTGTTTAGCGTTCTCGTTCTTCTTGCTAATGAGGAATCGACAGCAGAAGATTGTGCATGAAGTACTGCTTGACATAACCGACGCGACACTCTCTTCTGAGACTCTTTCAGATCAACTTCTTTAGTTACCTGACATGCAGTGTACACTGTCGTGTTAAAACAATCCGCCATCGAGAGTTTTTGAATCACCTGGTTCTTCTGAGGAGTCTTGGTGTTTTAGGTCACCATAAGTGTCACCATAAGTGTCACCATAAGTGTCACCATAAGTGTCACCATAAGTGTCACCATAAAGCACTAATATTCTAGCAATTACACTCTTAGATTTATGAACTTAGTTTTCATCAGTAGAAATCGTCATCCCTTGAGATTTCAGTGTAACAACCCGATACCTGAGGAATTCATCAACTTTGAAACTGCCATTGGGATAACTTAGAAAACAATGCTGCAGACGAACAAGAGATATTTGTTTGCATTACAATATTGCCCTATATTTCGTTAGGAAAGATTATATGCGCGCATATACGCACACATATACCCCCATATATATATATATATACATATATATATGTTAAAAATAGTTTTAAGGTATGCTATATTTGGAGGTAAAAGTACACAATATCAGATGTATAAACGAAGATCAAGAGGGAGTCTGTACACGTCACTTGCAGGCACGTTTTTGACTGATAAATCCAATGCGAGACAGACATATACGGTCGCAATAGTTGCAGCTAAAAGTCCGGCCTGGACTCTGTGGCATGGCGTTGCAGTACTTCCTCGTCTGCATATTGTCTCTGAGAGCAGACCTGCAGGTATTTTCAAAGAAGGAAACAGCGTGGTTGGTGATGAGACGCCAGGCGTCACGGTTCTCAGCTAGGCTTAACCATTGGCAATAGTTGATGTGACAGGCACCAAAGGATTTTTTCAGGCAATCTTTGAATCGCTTCTTTGGTGCCCCTCTGCCATGCTAGCCAGTGGAGAGCTCACCATACATTAAAATTTTAGGCAGGCGTTGATCCTCCATCATGAAAACGTGTCCAGTCCAGCGTAGCTGGGATTTCAGCAGCATGGCCACGATGCTGGTGATCTTCGCCTTTTCAAGGACTTCAGTTTTGGTGACAAAGTCACTACAGTGGATGTTAAGGATTGTGTGGAGGCAGCTTTGGTGGAACCGTTCGAGCAGTCGAAGGTGGTGTCGGTAAATGACTGAGCCGTATATATATATATATATATATATATATATATATATATATATATATATATATATATATATATATATAATTTCGGACGCGTCATTTTTTTTGTAATTTTTGTTCTATAACTTCATTTAACCTTGACTCGTTTTATTCAAATTTACAGTTGAGTAAAAAAAATGTTCAAGAATATTTCCTGCAGTTATTCATATTCATCATATTTCTGTGATAAAAAATGCAGTCGATATTCTATAATATTTTATAGAATTGGAAATGTTGTATATTTAAACTTTCGTTGTCTAATATTAGACTCAATTCTATCTATGCTAATCTCCATTTTCCCCAATGCAATTATCACTGGTTAATTATTCTAAATTAGATTTCATCTATGGGAAATAAATGTCGAGTTTTGAAATTTATCTTTTATGTTTTTGTGAGTCACTAGCAGTAGTTTTTTTGATGTGGGCAGATTGATTTAAAAGGTGGGCGGCATGTCTTTTTGATCCTGTCTTGAAATATTTATAATGTTAACTGGCATTCTTTCTGGTGATAAAATATCAGAATAGAATCGATGGAAAGCTTGTGCTAGTGATACTAAAGGGATTCTAGTGTTCCCGACCTTCAGATCGTATTTCGGGCTCATCCTCTTACTGACGACCATGCACTTCTCCGTTTTACGTAATACGCACGCACACACAAACACACACACACACACACACACACACACACACAAACACACACACACACACACACACACACACACACACACACACACACATATATATATATATATATATATATATATATATATATATACAGGCTTATTGAAAGCTTATCGGAAGTAGGGAAAAGAGGAAATCTTTTTTCCGATTATTTATAGTCCTGAATTTGGATTTTATATTTTGTTTATATATTTATTTTATTTTTAATTATTTATGAACTTCTGTTTTTTTTTTGGGGGGGGTCGTGATAGCGTAATACGAATTCGTTTACGTGTCTGCATTTATAATGACCTCTGATCTTTTATTTATGAGATTATTTTTGTCTGGGGAAGTGATTATTGCAACATTCTCATCTAGGAAAAGACTGCGTTGTTTTATGGTGTTGTTGTAAACTGTTGTCGCTTTTCTTTTGCGTGTATAAAAAAAGAGAGAATGAGATATTCAGATATTCCCTAAGGTTAAACACAGGCTCAAGTAGAGATAAACAATTGTGTTACTCAAGTACTCCAAAAAGAGGAAAACAACATTGAAAATAAGATTAAGATTTTTCTTTTTTATTGAATGTAAATTAGGTATCTCCACTTTTTCTCTGAAAAAACAGCATAGCATGATGAAAAAAGCCCTCAAACTTAATAAAAACAAAATTTTATCGCCAAAATGTTTGTTATTATTAAGTAGAAAGATCAAAGTATTTTTTGATTATTTTATTAATTTTTAAAATCCTTTTAGCACGTTCCAAATTTTGGTTAAAAATTTTTTTTTGCGTCAGCGGTCGACGTAATAATTACAATTAGTGTTTTTGCGCTTTTTTCCGATGAAAAACACATTGATTTGGAAATTTTTGTAAAAATCAAATAATTGTTGGATTTTAATGAAACTTTCAGAACTAATTCACAAATGAAAGACGTTATTTTTTCAAACTTTTTTACATATGTTACCCACCACTTACTTAATTTCATGAAATTTTGAGAAATTAAATTTTCATCAGAAAAATCAGGGAACTTATCATTGTACCTACGTTGTTTCTAATTTCCAGCAACAACATACCTGGTATCATCAGTTCTCAACTCTGTATCTATGCTGATGACATGACTATTTAATTCTGATCGGTTCGATGAGGTCAAATTACCTATAATCTGTTGTTAATTGAGTCAAGAAACTTGTCCCAAAGAAAAACTAATCTCTTTTAATTGCCTGAGATAATTTTTTTTTTTACCTTCTATCGGTATGATTGATGCTAACCTCCAGTAGAGCGACTCCTTGAGACTTCTCGGGCTAAAGTTTTGCACTGACATTGAATGGAAAGATTATATTGAATGAATTGCTAGGTCTCTTGCTAGGAAAGTTAGTTCACTGCCTACCACTAGACAATTTGCCTCCCACTAGAATATATCGTACACATGTATAAGTCTACCATTTGTCCATGTATTGAATATTGTTGTCACATATGTTTGCGCTTCTGCTATATATTTAGAAATTCTTGATCAAGTCCAAAGAAGAATCTGCAATGTTCTGGGGTCTCGGCTTCGTAACTTAGCTTCCCTGTGCCATTTCTATAAATATTTTTGCGTCTTAGTGTCTCTATTGCCTTGCTTGGGGTGAAATGATTTAAAGATGTATCCTTAATGGACTTTATTCATACGATATTTTAAATTTAGATTATACTCAGTATTCGTCGGCACCCGCTTACATCGGGATCGTCATCATTTCTCCCTATTCCCCACCCCCCGATGGTGGCGGTGGTGAAGAGTCGTGATCACGAGTCACAGAGAAGTGTGGGTAGCGGACGCGGCTGGGCGAGTCGAGCCCTTCTGACAGCACTTTACAGATTCTCTTCATGTTGACGTTTGAACTCGAAGGTTTTCCAGAAAGGGTGATTTGCAACTACAATTTCCCAGGTCTCAATGTTGGCCTGTCTCAGGGAAGTCTTCAACTGATCCTTGAAGCGTCGTTTTGTGCCTCTTGCCGCTTGAAGACGAAGAAACATTGTATAAATATTGAACAACGACATTAAAAGAACAGTATCCTGAGCTTTCACTCATTTCATTGATTGAATAGGCCTTTAAACCTGTTGTTGCTTTTTTACGTATTTATTATGGCTTTCATATTGTATCAGTTATCCGAACAAAATACTCGCCACTCGTCTAGTTCTGACAGCAAAAGATCATATCAGGTATTACTCCTTGCTGTTAATACCATGTAACATAATACAAATTGTCCACTTGATAAATACCGCCAAGTAATCACACTACCTTGAAGAACCTAGAATTGTACCTCGACGATCAACTAAGAGATAATTTGATTTGAGTTATTGACATGGAAGTACGTATATAAAATAAAATGATCGTTATTAAGCAGTGGCTGAAATAAAAGATCTTATTTATATGTTAAATTGATGCTTTAATCTAAGCGTGAAATTACAGAGAAAAAGATTTGTGCACTCCTCAACCTTTAGAAGCATTTATGTCCCTTGGCTAAACTGAATAAATACCTACATTGTCTGTCGTGTCAAACTGATGAAAATGTCTACGCCATGAAAAATGGTTGTTGAACAAAGATTTAATTCTTAAGGATATTAGCATAAAACGGTACAGGTAACCAGTAGCCATATTGTCAGTTGAACACATACATACATGCATACAGACATACATGCATACATGTACACAGCGTATATATACTCACATCTTTGCTAAAAAGCCGCGTTTTATGAGTAATCAGCAAGAATCGCTAGACGCTAGTTTTCAGTCGAATAGGCTGAAAACCGTTTGAAAAGATTTATGTGCCAAATTTAAATTAATTCTTTAAACATTCAACAAAGTTTTACATTTGTCTTTTTTTTTACATTAGCAGTATTATATGTAATTGTGTCTGAATTTTTTAGATGAAACATTGCCATGACAGAGCCTTACCATTTAAGCTACGAAGATTGTATTAGTCCTTCGACTCATTAACAGGTAAAACAATAGAAAAGATGAAAAAAAATAATAGTCAGCAGTTAATAATAAACTAAAAGAACTTGTGTCGAACACATTTTGGCATTTTGAAGAACTCTATAGGCTGCAGATTGAATTACTGAACCCACAAGAGCAAACCAAATTAATATTCGCTACCTGTCCGAACATTGCTGGATTTGACCTTTAGTTTAATAGCCAAGGTATTTACGTAAATTATAACAAAAACCCTGTCATCATAAAAAATAACAATGATAATATCTGAAGTATTGTCCATAAAAAAAATAAAACACTGTAAGATTTGAATCATAAACTGTAATAAAAAAAGATACACACACAAACAAACACACATATACACACACATCTTGATATTGTGTCAATATTTTATTTTCCCAGATGTTTGGTTTTATCATACAGGTAATACAGTTTGCACATTTCAAAAGAAGACAAAGTTTGTTTAATAATCATGGTTTTATAAAGTATATGACTAACTGGGGAAGAGTACTAGAAAAATTGGAAGATTGTTATGCCGAACATCCAAGTCAGTAGGAACTGCTGTGAACATTCGAAGTACTGGGTTTTTCTCTACCACGAACACCAATCACTTGTCCCTGCAGGAAATATTATAAATATCTCAATCATAAAACGCAGGTTTCGAAGGCAAGTTTGATTTTTGCTTCTCCGTCAGAAATAGAAAAAATAATAAATATCAACACATTTCAACAAATAAATCATTCCAGTAGCAATAATTATTTATTAATTTGTTTACATGGGCGTTGTTGTATTTTGTTTGTTTAAAATTCGATACTTATTTTAAATTGTTTAAAATTCGATACTTATTTTAATAAAGAAATATCTTCTAAAGATATAGCGAAGGAGTAAAAAAAGCGAAGTAGCGAAGGAGTAAAAAAAGCGAAGTAGCGAAGGAGTAAAAAAAAAAGAAAAAGAAATCAATCTTGTCTTCGGACACCAGGGAAAGAAAAGAGTATAGGACATATATATATACACACACACACACACACACACACACACACACACACACACACACACACACGTGTGTGTGTGTGTGTGTTTAGAGAGAAAGAAAGAGAGATATAGAGATAGAGAGAAAGAGGGGTGATGGTATACTGGTTTTCTTCACAAGTTGAAAGGTATCCCTCTAAAAACTTTTGAACTGGTTCCATCTTTCTTATCAAATCGTGGAGTGAAAGTTGTCTTGAATGGTTACTCTTCTAGATCCTTCTGCATTTATGTAGCGCTCTATTATTAGACCTACCTTGTTTCTAATTTTTATCAACGCTCTTCCTGATGTTATCAGTTTTCAACTCGGTATCTATACTAATGACGAAACTATCGGTTCGATGAGGCAACATTGCAGCAGATGTCAAAAACGACCGACATTCTTTTGCTAACTAGGGCAAGGAATGGCTTGTTAATTTTAATCACCTCCGACACGAAACCACTCTTTCTGCTTTCCGTCAGCATGGCTAATGCTAACCTCCAGGAGAGTGACTAGTTGGGATAAAGTTTTCCGCTGACATGAGGTAGACAAATATATTGAATCGGTGTTCAATAGGTATGCTGCTGGGACAGTTGGTTTACTGCGTCGTGTTAGACAATTCTTTTCGCTCAAATCTCTCTTTCATATTTATAAGTCTATTTATCATTCCTCCATGCTTAGAATATTGCTGCCCCATATAATCTGGTGCGCCAGTTATATATTTAGAGATTCTTGAAAAAATCCAATGAAGAATCTGCAATGTCATTGGTCCTAACCTTGCATCTCGACATCAGTCACTTTTTCACCGTCATAATGAATCTTTTCTATAAAAAAATCATGGTAATTGTTCTGATGAACATTTTCTCTATGGTACTTACATTTTATGAATACTAGATTGGCAGCTATGGCTTCTCATTTTACATTTGAAATTGCGTTACTTTTCTCGCACTTCTCACTAGTGGAACTCTCTTCCGGCTTTTTGCTTTCCAGTCAAGTTTGATCTTCAAAATTTAAATGCAATGTCAATCGTTATCTTCTTAATTTCTGTTTTTATTGTTTTTGCACATTAATAATAATATTTTTCCTTACATTCTGTTTGTTGGCTTGCTTGGAGCGAAATTAATATATATATATATATATATATATATATATATATATATATACACACGAAGTTAGTGCATATTTTCAAAACGATTTACCTCCGAAAATCTGACCAAATAATAACATAACATTTGGTGACAAATGCTTCTTGATCAGACCAATTACTTTTTGTCACATATATCTTTTTTATATTCAGATGTTCAAGAAATTTTAACAGAAATTATATAAAAAAACCTATTATTTATTAGGTTATTTTATATAATTTCTGGTAAAAACAATTCTTTCTTGAGAAAAATATTCTGGAAGAATGGAATTATGAACTTAATAGTAACGAAAACAAGAGCAGTTTAATTAATATATGGAATGATGAAACGATTTCAGTTCAGAGCTTTAAAGTAATGACTCGCGTTTTCATCTCTTTACTCATGGACAGTGAGTTTGTTCTTCGCTAAATACTCTACAAATATGCATTAAATTTGACATTTTCCAATAACTAGCTATCGTTGAATGTCTGTCTTCAAATGGCTTAAATATTATATTTCTGTGACCAGTCATAAAATTTTCCAAGTACAAAGAACTGTATAAATGTGTGACAGAGTACTAATGTTTTGTTAAGATATTCTCTTATTGTTCTTATTACTAGAGAACAATTAATGTACGCTTTGTAATGAGACTACTAATTTTACCTTTCCTTAATCCTTTCAATGAGTCAGTAGTTGAGTGTCATTATCGCCAAAATACTAATATGCAAACAAACTAATTCAAACAAACTTTGTAAATGAGGAATGCCATTTCTGAAATACTAAAATCAATCTATTAATTACATCAAAACTGTTCAGGCCCCAAATACCAGAATAATATATCATATTTACAAAGTTATACTTTTCATAGTGTAGACTTTACTACATTTACTATTATTCATTTGAGGGGGATAATCTATTCCCACACCTCTCTCTCTCTCTTTTCTCTCTAGCACGCGCACACACACACACACACACACACACACACACACACACACACACACACACACACACACACACACACACACACGCGCGCGCGCGCTCAACTTGGAAAAGGAATTTTGAGAACCCAGAAAGTTTCGATATATATATATAACCGAATGCATAATCGTCAATTATTCTGAATCAATGCATTTGTTTTACTATAATCCAAGTAAGAGCCTGTAAAATGCTCTTAATTGGGTTAAAGCTGTCTATATATCTGTCTATATTTCTGTCTATATAGCTGTCTATATATCTATCTATATAGCTGTCTATATATCTATCTATATTTCTGAGATGAGATATTGTAATTATTTACATTATTTACATTGTTCTTATCTTCGCTGTCTTATTCACGACGCTTCGGTCGTTGATACTCAGACATCTGGAAGAGACATGGTACGTGGAACTAGAACAGTGGACAAAATAAAGGGTTCGATTCGATATTCCAATCGCCTGAAGAAGCCCGGAGCGTACAACAGCCGAAACGTCGTAAATATGGCAGCGAAGATAAGGACAACAGTCAGGACAATGTAAATAATGTAAATAATTACAATACCTCATCTCAGAAATATAGACAGATATATTATATTTAATGTGGGTTATTTCTTTTTATAATAATGGCTCCTACAATTTTGGCTCTTAGCTTGCAGTGAGTGCTGTACAGTATTTTGGTATTATTTGTCATATATTTTGTAATTTGATGATCAACATTAAATTTCGACAAGTTAATCTACGAGACAGAAGAGTACATATGAGGCCAAGCAATTTAACGTTATTTTTTTTATTATTGATATTGGTATGAGATCTCTCTCAGGAGAGATTCCCAACTCCTCGAGAGCGCTCCGTTACGCCTGTTTGTTCTCACGCTGTCCACTGACATGAGATGGAATAAATATATTGAATCAATAGCTTCATCTACCACAAGGAAAGTTGGTTCTCTATCTCGTGCCAGAAAGTTTTTCTCATCTGAGTCCATCCTTCAAATCTATAAATCAACCATCCGTCCTTGCATGGAATATTGCTGTCATTTATGGACTGGTGCCTCCGCTGTACGTCTCGAGGTCCTCGACAAAATCCAGAGACGAATATGTAATGTGATGTGTCTGGCATCTCGTCTACAGTCGCTTTCTCACAGACGTGCTGTGGCTTCCCTCTGTCTCTTCTACAAGTATTTTCACGGCAACTGTTCCGACGAGCTACTTTCGCTGGTTCCCAGCCTGCATGAATTTAAGCGAGCTACTAAGCTGGCATCTCGTTCCCACTCTTTCACTGTCAAAACGGTTAAACATCTCTTCTACTCGAACAGCTTCTTCTCTCGCACTTCCCGTCTGTGGAACTCCTTCACTTTGCTTGTTTCCTCGATAATTATAATCTTCATTGTAATGTCAATCGACATCTGGTACCTTGAGCTTGTTCCCCGTCCTTCTCTGTATCCTTTTCTCAAGCATTCCCCTTTACTCTTGTTCTCAGTACTCTGTAACCCCTTGCGTGCTAGTGGCACTCCCGCCTTGCTTGGGATGAATTGCTTAAAAAATATAAACAATATTATTTTTACATAGGCGGATTTTTCGGGTCCTGAGTTATAATAACCATAATTGTTAGATATTTCGAGTTTTTTTTTATAGTAAATCATAAGCTTAAGGTATTTGTTGGGATCGTTAAGTGATATATACCCGTGAATTATATTTTAATGACTTTTTCATCTTGTTAAAGTGCATCTGCTTACAACAGGATAAGAATGCTGTGTTTATTTTTGCCTCTACAAGGATGATTGCTTGTGTTATTTTTATAAAGTCCTTTAAGGATAATTTTATTTACCTTATTTGTTTTTATAGTTTCCTACGACGTTACCTACAACTACATGATGACCAAAAGGATTAAATAAAATCTCGTAAACTAACCAATTTATTCCAGATACTAGATCTTAAAACCAAAGAAAAATACATGATATAAATAAAGGAATAAAATAATTAACAATAAATAAATATGTAAATAAGCATATAGCCTTGAGGGCATGATCATAATTTACCCTAAGCACTGGCGCCAAGCAAAATAACTGGGAAGTGCAGCTTTCCGCCTTCTCTATGTATTGAGTCCGGTAAAGGAGTAGTGGCATTTAGTTAGAGCATGATGCAGTGTTGATCCCTACACTGTTTATATCTATAAACGCTCTTTGAAAATGAATACTCTTCTTTTATAAATATAGATAGTTTTAAACTATATATATATATATATATATATATATATATATATATATATATATATATATATATATATATATATTTCAGGTCTTGCTTGAAATAAAAAAAATAGGCAAGTGGAAAACACTTGCGAAAAAATTTTTACTTATTTTCTCTAAAAAAGGTCATATAATTTACATTTCTGGAGATAAGTGGATCAAAAATAAGCATATCTCAAAAAATATCTGTACCTGTCAGATAATTATCAAAAATGTGGGACATGATAGTAACGATTTACCCATCATTAAGAGCTTACAATAGTTCGAAAGAGCTTTGCAAAAATATTTAAAAAAAATTAGATATCCAAGGAAGAATTGAAGCGACAACATTAATAAAGTGCTAGAGATGTAAGGAGAGTTGTTGTCACTTGATCTTCAGTGAGAGTCACTAGTTACTTCTGGTATAAATGAATAAATAAGTAAGCCACGACGACGACGACGACGACGACGACGACGACGATGATGATGATGATGATGATGATGATGATGATGATGATGAACTAATATTAACAGCAACAACATCAAAAGTAAA
>OZ038501.1:40671858-40724358 GCA_964036315.1 Acanthosepion esculentum
TTTCGAATTGAATGCTCAAGAAATACAACATTGTAATATGATTGAACACGCCAGCAGTAGGGGTTACTGACAAATAATGAAATTGTTAGTTTCAAATGTTGTTAATGAAACAGTTATTCACTATTTTATTTATGTATTTTATCAATACAATTTAAAATTCTGTTTCGCTAATTTGTCAAAAACTATATTTTTTAGATGACCAGCCCCCCGCATTCTTTTGGGTATAAGGCACGCGTATGCGTGATCACGTATATAGGCTGAAAGAAACCCCGAAAAACATGCCCGTATAGTATTCATTGCCCAATAAACTAACAAGAAAAACATATAAAATTGATATTGACTGCATAAATTCTTTTATGGATTCAGGAACGAACTTGTCAAATATAGTAATTGTTATAATTAGGAAAAGGTTTCATTTTGAATTATCGAAAAGTAATGCGATATTGCTACATATTAAAACTTGGTTGTAGATATTTTACTATAGTGACATAACAGGTTTTACAAGTATTTAGCCAACAAATCTGGAATAATAGTATAAATATTCTAATGATATTTGTATACTGAAAGATAAAACTATGCGGGTTCATCATTAGGCGAATTTTTATTCTTGCATCTAAATACATCCGGGAAGACGGCAAGGCCACCTGTGCTGAGTGGAATCAGTTGGGAAGGAATAAGTAATTTGTTGTTCATCTGCATCTTTTCTAACTCAGGTGCAAGACCGTCTTTAAATTTCAGACATGCACATAAAATAAACATAGTTTTGTGCACAGAAAGCGGTTGGTTAGCCAACGCCTAAGATAATAAGCAAGTGCAAACGCAACAGGGTATATATCATTCCATTGGAAAGATATTTATAAAGAGGGACTGCATATGGCATTGCCTGGCGGGTGTCAATTTATGCAGTGAATTTCACCCACTCCTAGTTCTTTCATCTCAGTCTTAAGGACTGTAACAACATTTTTCTGAAACTTGATTATATTTTAAATTTTGGTTTATTTATCTTCTCATTATGCATACAACACTGATTATACTGGACAACAAATACTTTTCTGTAGGAGTAAAAGTGTGTTTTAGACTAAATCGAGTACGCTGATTTGAAATCTGTACTCAGAACTGTATAACATAATAAGATATGTATGCATATAAAAGAAAGTGAATATATACCATTGTCTTTTCATCTACAGATTCCAAAAACGTAACATTCGCTATAACTGTTTTCTTAATTTCTGTTCTTTTATTGTTCTCGAGCCTTAATAAAGTTTTTCTTTTTCTTATATTTTTTCAAAGTAACTCCCTACGTCTTAGTGGCTCTAGTTTCTTGTTTGAGGTGAAATGATTAAAATAATGTGTGTTTCTGTCCATGAAATGTCGATAACCTAAGTTTAACAGGAATTACATTTCAATTAAATAATCATATATATATTTTCCTTTAGAATTTCATCGGACTAAATTTGTTACGTTGGTGCGACTACACATGCGCACGAACGGGAAATGCTTGAATTTTAAATTTAATTTTTTTTGTGTGCATAATCCAGCCGATTTCATTTATATTCTTTTTCTTTTTGTTTCCATAACTTATTAGATATCCCACACTGTGATCATAGAAGATCTGCCAGGAATAGTGAAATGTTGTAAGAGCGAAGGCGCAAATTTACTGTGGATGACCTTACGATCAAGGCACTCTCGAAATATTTTCGTCTTAGTTAATTGTTTTCTTTGATCAGAGTAGTATTTTTTTTATGTCAAAATTGTGATCAATCTCGTTACGGTGAGCAACTAATGCATTTAATGTATTGTTTTGTAAAGTGTCCCTATTAGTTTCATATAATCTTTTATTTACATCCTTGAGATTTCTCCTATGTATTTTTGTGACATTTATTACAGGCGATAGAGTAAATTTATCCTTCAAATTTTAGCTTATTATTTTGTTTAGTATTGACTAAATCTTTTATTGTTTTAAGTGTAGTAGTTACAAAAATTATGTTGAGTATTAATTTTAAAAATATTGATTCTATCTAGACTAAGCTTTGAACAAAGGAAATTTATCTTAAAGTGCTACTAAAAATTTGAGAACGCAGTTGAAGTGCCAAGATAGTTCAGTAGTGGTGGTTGTGGGGTAGGATATCAACTATATCTACCTAGGCGACTTACTATCACTCGAATTAGAAATAAGTTTGAAATAGATAGAACTTTGAAGTAGATGGAACTGTTCAGAATATCCATAAAAACGTTCCGTAAAACTGCGGACATCGACGAAACCCTCCAAGCAAGAAAGGGTACTAGAAATGTGTGACCAGTGTTCAATAAAATCTGTGGGACAAGCGAGTCGTGAAATAAGAATTTCAAAATCAAGCGTCCATCGAATTTTAAAGCGCTACCATTGAGTAACTTACATCCCAAGAATAGTTTATGCTTTCAATGACACTGACCCGGACCGAAGAATGAAGTTTTGCGAATGGTACTTGACAAGAAGATGCATATTTTCCAACATAGATTGTTCGGAGTAATGAGGCTACATTTAGTTTATATGGTTCAATTAACTCTGCTACAATTGCACATATTCGGGAACTGAGAATCCGTATAACATGGTGGGAAACCATGCTAATTTGCCAGGAGTTATACTACGATTCGGCTTTGTCTTTTCAGTAAGATAGTGCATCCTCACACTAGCATCATGATGTAAGGGTTTAGCTATGATTTTACCAAACAGGCTGATTCAGTGGAATAACCGCCGCATTCACCAGACCTCCAACTATTATCAGATCGTCTTTTTTTAATCTCAGCAATACTTCTACGGAGGGAGATGCTATAAACTCCTCTATATCTGACATTTCTACTTGTCAACCACCGGTGTCCAAAATTCCGCTCGGGTAGGTGAATGATCAAATTTCTATAAAGGAAAGAAATCCCGGACGAGCGCACCAACAATTACGTACCACCCTCTGTTACTGTTACGATAGTAGTAACATATATAGTAACATATAATATAAAATAAAATAAAATAAGTAGTAACATATACAATAACATATAATATAAAATCACGAATTCTTTTACCAATGGTCCTAAATGGAATCAGTTAGCAAACAAACACGGTAGTTGACAAACAACAGAAGAAAATATTGATTTAAAATATATAGGGATAACAAATAACCATTTTATTACTAAAATATACAAATTGGGATTAAATATGTTGGGGTATATATAAAAGATGAAAGACGGGGCAAAACAAAACAATAAAACAAAAATATTACGGGACAAAACAATGGGCGGGGCAAACTTATCTTTTCAGAAAGGTAAATATTGTATTGACAAACAAACTTGTGCCAAACTTGCATGAAATTACAAATGACCAAAAGGCAAAATGAATACCTGCAGGTTGAGATACGTTGAGTCAGGGTGAGAGATACGGAGGGTGTTCACACACACACACACACACACACACACACACACACACACACACACACACACACACACACACACAGAGAGAGAGAGAATTACGGCTTCACTTACAGAGACTTGTATATATACTTTCTACTAACCCGCTTTCCTGGACTACTAATCTTCATTTCAAGTCTGTATTCTTACGTTTAATACACTTATTTTTCTATCTCAATTACTGGCGTTGTTTATTTATTTGTGCAGGATTCCATTCACGGAATCCACAACAACTTGGCGACGAAGATTTAGGACCTACACGAAAAAAAAATTCTCTTTCGTCAACACAACAACTTGACGACGAAGAGTACGGACGTACGAAAAAAAAAATTTGTCGCTCGCCAAAACAATAACTGGCGACGGAAATTTGAGAGTCACGTCGACCACAACAACTTGGCGACAAAACTCGAAGGAACTCACACTGAGGACTACAAATTAACGACGAACATAAAAGAACGTACATAAGAGATAGAAAGAAAAATTTCATCACTCCCTAAAAAATGAAAGATTTTCAAAAAGCAATGATTGAGTTTATAAGAAGAAGTGAAGAAAGACAAATGCAACTCCAGGAATTAATATTAAAAGTAACGGTTAACACACAGCAAAAGAATATCGAAAAAGAGGCGACTTTTTCTCAAGACGCAGTTTGGAACACAATAGAAACATTTAAATACTCTCTAGAAGATGATAAAAATTTGGGTGACTATTACAGACGTCATGAGGACATTTTCAACATTGATTGCCAAAATTGGACGGAATCTAAGAAGCTACGTTTATTACTCAGGAAATTGGGAACAGAGGAGTACACAAAATTTGTGGACTATATTCTACCGAAAAAGACAAACGATTTGACGTTTGACGAGGCAGTTACATGCCTTACGGAGCTCTTCAGTCCAAAGACTTCACTTTTTCACAAAAGGTGGAAATGTCTCAATCTCGTAAAAAGCGAAAATGAGGACTACTCCACGTTCGCCGCAATTGTGAACAAACATTGCGATAATTTTAAATTGGCAGAATTGACTCTCAGCCAACACAGTGAAATGCGAAAAAGAATGCTCACGAAGCTTCAAAACGAGCCTGGATTAACGCTACAAAAATTGTTAGAAGACTGCCAAAAATGCTTGAGCATAAAAAAAGACTCTAAGGATATCGAGGAATCGGGAGTAGCACACATACGTAAGTTGAACAAAAAGTTACGTTTTTCACCCCCCACCCCCGAAAGAAAAACAAAAATTTTATGATAAAGAAAATTACAAGGTATAAGGCGATTAATGACAGAGATCAAAGCAAATATAAGCCCCCACCTATCTGCATGTTACAGATGTGGTGGATTCCACTGGAATAAAGACTGTCGATTTAAATACAAGAACTGTTTAGCTTGTGGAAAAATGGGACATAAGGAATCTCAATGCAGAAACAAAAAACACACTAGTAGGGTAAGAACTACTAGAATGGACTACGATGACAAACTAAACACAAGAAAATACGTGGAACTCGAGATCTTAAATAAGAAGGTAAAATTACAGTTAGACTCAGGATCGGATCTAACTATACTTAATTTACAAACATGGAGGAAGCTAAATAGACCGACCATGATGCATACACAGAAAATCGCCAAGTCTGTTACAGGGAAGCGTATCAATTTTGAAGGAGAAGTAATTCTAAACGTAAAATTCCATGGAAAAACGGATTGAAGATATTTGTAATGAAAGACACAGAAAATTTGGTGGCTACAGACTGGATGCAAAAATTTGACGTATGGGATTTACTCATTAGCTCATTTTGTAAGAAAATAGAGTGCGAGCCGTCAGAAGCTACAAAATTAAAAGAAGAACTACACAGTCAATTTCCCGAAGTATTCTCGAGCGGTTTGGGACGATGTAATAAGTTTGCAGCTAAAATTGAATTAAAGGAAAATGTTCAGCCAGTATTCAAGAAAAAGCGAAATGTGCATTTCGCAACAATAGAAAAAAATGACAAGGAGTTAGATAGATTGGTACAAACTGGAATCCTTTCACAAATAGAATTCAGTGAATGGGCGACACCAGTGGTCTACGTAAAGAAAAAATCCGGAGAAATCCATGTTTGCGCAGATTTCTCGACTGGGTTAAACAAGGCTATCAAAGATTATCACTACCCATTGCCAAGCCCGGAGGAAATATTTACCAAGCTTAACGGTGGTAAGGTATTTTCTAAGATTGATTTAAGTGAAGCTTATCTTCAGATTCCAGTAGAAGAAGAAAGTATAAAAATTTTATGTATCAATACTCACAAAGGACTTTACAAATTTAACAGATTGCCATTTGGAATAAAAGTAAAACCGTCAATCTTCCAACAGACTATGGATACCATGCTCATGGGACAGAACTTTGCTACTGCTTACTTAGACGACATTTTAATCAAAAGCGATAATGTAGAAGAACACGCAACGCACATTAAAGAAGTTTTTAAAAGAATTCAGGATTTTGGTTTTAGAGTGAAGGAGAAAAAATGCGATTTTTTTCTAAACGAAATCAAGTATCTAGGCCATATAATCAATGAAAGTGGCAGAAAACCAGATCCAGATAGGGCATCTGCAATAAAAAAATATGCCTGAGCCGAAAAATGTCGCAGAGTTGCAAAGCTTTCTTGGTCTAGCGAACTATTACGGTGAATTCATTGAAAATATGCACAAATTGAGGGCGGAAGATTGTCAGAAAGCTTTTAAGGAGATCATAAAGAAATTAACGTCTGACCTAGCACTGACGCATTTTGATCCCAAACTGGAAATTATCATTGCTAGTGACGCAAGCTCACACGGTGTGGGAGCTTGTATATTACAAAAGATGCAGTATGGCACAAGGAAACCTATAGCTCACGCAACTAGATCGTTGTTACCAGCAGAGAGGAAATATTCGCAAATTGAGAAAGAAGCGTTAGGCATAATATTCGCCATAACTCGCTTCCACAGATACATATATGGAAGAGAATTTACTCTTCAAACTGACCATAAACCTCTTCTCACTATATTCGGATCGAAAAAAAGGACTACCAATTTACACAACCAACAGACTTCTGAGATGGGGAATTATATTATTGAATTATAATTTCAAACTAGAGTTCCTACCGTCGAAGGAAATTTATAATGAGAGAGTGGTCATATCCAAATTTTTACAAAGACGAATTCTGAAGGACTTTCATCTAGGACACCCAGGGAAAAATCGTATGAAAGCGTTAATGAGAAGTTTTGTGTACTGGCTTAATATGGATAACGACATTACTCAAATGGTAGAAAAATTTAGAGGCTGTGCACCACCTATGGCCTAAGGTGGACAGACCTTGGTCTAGAATCCATGCGGACTATGCAGGACCCATAGATGGATATTGCTACTTGATAACGGTAGATAGCTTTAGCAAGTGGCCAGAAGTTTTCAGATACAAAAACCCTACGACGGAAAGCACTATTAATTGTCTACACAAGTTATTCGCAAGATTTGGCGTTGTAAATTGCCTTGTAACGGATATTGGCACCCAATTCACCTCGAGCGATTTTCAAGAATTCTGTGCGACTTATCAAGTCAAACATATTAAAATAGCACCATACCATCCACGATCTAACGGGCAAGCCGAAAGGTTTGTGGACACGCTTAAGAGAGCCTTGAAAAAAGCAGAGGACGTACCAACAGAAAAAGCCATACAACAGTTCCTACAAGTCTACAGAATCACCCCGAACGGAAACACACCATCTGGCCTTTCGCCAGCTGAAGTGATGTTTGCCCGCAAAATACGGTCTGTTTTTGATAAACTATTACCCAGCAAAAATAAAAACCGGCATACACCGATAGTGCCTAAAAGATCCTTCAAACCAGGCGAACGGGTTTATTTCAGAATGTTCAAGAATAATATGGCATACTGGGAACCAGGTACGATAATAAACAGACTGGGAAATGTTCTATACACGATCCAAGGAGAAAAAATCACTCGCAAGAGATACTCACTCATCAGATACAGAAAAGACGGGTAAAGGAACCAAACTCGTCACCTTCCGAAAATGAAGAAGCAGTGGAAGCGATTTTCGAAGCCTTCGAAATTCAAAAAGTAGCCAAGTAGATCAGAAGAACAAGCCGAAAAAGAAAATTCACGGAACCACAAATAATAGACCATAAGCGAAAAAAATATTAACTTCCCCCAAAAAAGAAGCCAGGGAGGGGGCGTTGTGGGGCAGACCCCTTTTACACAAGATGGACTCGTCCAAAGTATAATTATACAGAGAGAGAGAGAGAGAGAGAGAGAGAGAGAGAGAGAGAGAGAGAGAGAGAGCGCGAGCGAGCGCGCGCGCGCGCGCGCATTCTTTGAATCAACACTTTATTGAATATTTTCAACTCAGAAACCGTAATAAATTTCTATCAATTCCGCACATCAGAATTTATAGAACATCATAGCAAGTTTAGCTGGAAGTCCATTCAATTTGAATTCTGAAGAGGGACCGACTTGGTGGCGATCTTTATTGTCGTGCCTAGATTTTGGCACGTGACCCATGACTTCCAAATATGGATTTTTACATGTGTATGCGAAAAGTCACTTTTCTTTTTCCTGTCGGATCTCAGAGAGTTCAAATTTGATTTAATGTCTGGATAGTATCTGGTCAGATCATCACGCTATCATGTGACCAAGAAGGAGAGAGTGTACTTTTCATAGGATACATAATCTTTGCTCGAATGCATGCAAGTTTGATCAAGAACCGTTAATTGTCAATTTCACTTTATTTCGTTTTCATTTTCACACTTTCTGAAAGTACTGACTCCTCATTCATAGTACTTCTAAAATATAAACTTATTGCTTATTTTAGAATAAAATTAGATGAGGGTCCGTAACAATATATATATATATGTATATATATATATGTGTGTGTGTGTGTGTGTGCGTATGAATTCTTGGATTTTTTAGTTTTAATCCGACATTATTTCTTATTAGAAACGTTATATTTATCTACACACTGTTTATTCTTAAACAGTGTAAATTACATCTACCGGCCTTTGAATACGAGAGGCTTAATAAATAAAATGTCTTCATAGTGCATTTAAGAGTATTAATGAAGAAAACCCTGCTGCAGAGCACATTCCCTTTTTAAAACTCTCAAAAGCACAGGCCGGTAGATGTTAACAGTTAAAACAAGGGCATCAAACTAAAATATAACGCTTAAACTCACTCACTCACTCACTCACTCACTCTCTCTCTCTCTCTCTCTCTCTCTCTCTCTCTCTCTCTCTCTCTCTCTCTCTCTCTCTCTCTCTCTCTCTCTCTCATATATATATATATATATTGTTACGAGGAAGCATTTCTATAAAAAGTGTTATTTAAAGTAATTAAAATAGTTTAAATGTACAATAGGCCACTCTAGATTGTCCCAGTAATAAAATCCAAAAAGTTTTAATTCACTAAATAGCTTCGATCAGTAAATAGCTTTTGGAACATTCTAGAAAAATCGAGAACGCTTTAGAAGGTCCCAGAAAATTCTACCTAGTTGTTTCGGTCCCCTATAAATAGGTTTTTCAAAGGCACCCAGACAGTTTGTAAGTTGCTGTCGCCAAGCTAACTCCGGTAGATTCACGGATTCAAAGTCCAACCGTAAGAATCCTTCTACATTTTCTCCAGCCACGGAACGTCTGCATGAAACCCTCCTGGGACCAGTGGTAAATAGATATTTTGAACTTTTCATTGACCAAAGAATGTTATTTTAATATTGTCTTTGAATTCTTGTAAAAATTGAGTGGTCTGTTTAAAACTTAGCGGTTGTCCATTCCAAAAAGGTAACTACCTTCCTTCTTCCTCGTGAACTCCTTACCTGACCCCGTATTTGACCTTCTCGGTTCCTGCCTTAGGCAAAAGATAGTAGTTTCCTAAAATCCATTATGTTAGCTTTTGTATTCATGTTTGTTAACTGTTAATTTTTATGTTGTTAATGTAAATAAATTGTCTCATTACCAATAATCACACTTCAGGTTTTTATATTTTTTTGTTACCACCACGTGTGCGAAACATATTGTCTATCTTATCGCACGTGAGCGTAACAAATTGGGGGCTCGTCTAACGTGATAGAATTGTTGACAAAAGTATAAAATAGCTTAACTCGTTAACAATAAAATAAATAAATAAATTGAATTAAAAGATAGCATTCATTAAGTTATTTTCAAAATAAAATAAGTGAAGTGAAGTAACATGCCTTTTTCAGTGGAAAATTTTTTAAGTTTAGCCGATCTGGGCGAAGTATTTAAAAATTTACGAAAATCGGAATTAGTACAAATTGCTGAATATTTCGGTTTAAATACAAACCTAACCATGAAAAAAGCGGAAATAAAAAATATTGTAGCTACAGAATTAATTGAAAAAGAGTTTTTAGACTCGGGTAATATTGTTAGAGATGACCAAAGTAGTCTACATCTCAAATTAGAAATGAAAAAATTGGAGCTAGAAAAAGAAAGAATAGAACTAGAAAAAGAAAAAATAGAGTTAGAAAAATTAAAAATACGAGAAAATCGGAATCAGAATTCTGATAATTTTCCCTTAAAGACGTTTGATATAGGTAGATATATAAAACTAGTGCCTACATTTTTCGAAAAAACAGTGGAAAAGTATTTTCCTCATTTTGAAAAAATTGCTGTAAATTTAGGATGGCCTTATGAGATCTGGGCAACACTTTTACAGACGGTTTTGGTCGGCAGAGCTGCCGATATTTACTCGGCACTCAGTATTGAAGATGCCTCAGATTATGAAAAAATAAAAAATGCGATACTAAACGCATATGAATTAGTACCGGAGGCATATAGGCAGAAATTCAGAAAATATAAGAAATTCGAACGGCAGACTTATGTCGAGTTCGCTAGGGAAAAAGAGGACCTTTTTGATAGATGGGTTAGGGCGAAGAAAATAGATGACTATGAAAAATTAAGACAGCTTATTCTTATTGAAGAATTTAAGCAATGTGTTCCAAACGAGACTCGAATGTATCTCGAGGATAAAAATATAAACACTATTAACGAAGCCGCAGTAATGGCTGATACGCATAGGCTAACGCATAGGAGTTTTGAAAAAATTAATATAACCGAAAACCAGTCAGGTTTTACACAACAAACCTTGTCTGAATCCCACCCTAATGTATATCATAGAAAATATACACAAAAGAAAATAAGAGATACACAAAAGAGTTTTGTCCCAACGGAATCGAAAATCTTCTGTGCATACTGCAAGAAGGATAACCATATCATATCCGACTGCAGAATCTTAAAAAGAAAACGAGAAGAAAATAACTCTTTTCAACCTCATGCTTTTACTCAGCAAATTAGAAATGATTCCTCTCCTCAGCTTTTCTCAAAAGTAGGTGATGACGAAAACACCGAAAACGCCTGTATAAAAAATTATAGACCCTTTTTATCCCAAGGCTTCGTTTACAGCAGCAACCCCGATGAAGCTAAGCCTGTCCAAATCTTGCGAGACACCGGGGCGTCTCAAACCTTACTGTTAGAAAGGGCACTTAAATTATCGGAATCGACCTTCACCGGCGATTTTGTTTTGTTACAAGGCGTGGAGTTAGGAGTAATTAAGGTCCCCCTTCACAAAATTTATATAAAATCAGAATTGGTGAATGGTCCTGTCATAGTCGGTGTACGACCAACCCTACCAGTTAAAGGTGTCTCCTTACTGTTAGGCAACGATTTAGCAGGTGACAGGGTAATAGCAGAACCAATTGTCTGCGATAAGATAGAAAAAAGTAAAGAATCGTTGGTTGAAGAAGACAGAGACTTATACCCTGATTGTGCGATTACTAGGGCGAGAGCCAAGAAACAAATTTCAGAAAGTGATGACTTAGCAACAGATGGTCTGTTACAATTAAATAAAACATTTATATCACACAATAATAATCCTCCTCAGAAGGAAAATAACACAAGAAAAAAGAAAAGAATTTGCCACATTAATATGTTAAAAAGTTATATTGACAGAAATGATCTTAGTAATATTAAGCCAATCTCAACCTTAACAAACATTAATATTACAAATCAATCTGAAAATGATATAGACAAAGAGGAAGATGTAGTTTTTAGGGAGAAGGACATGGGTCAAGATAGCCATTTAAAAAACTCGGAAATCCTTTCTAATTTAAATGTAAAATTTGAACATTTATCAAATGAAAAAAGACAAGAAATTCATGATTTGGTCAGTGATTTCAAAAATCTTTTTCCTGATGTTCCTGAAAAAACGACAGTTGCTGTACACGATGTTTTAGTTGGAGAGGAAAAACCCATCAAACAACATTTTTACCGGGTAAATCCAATCAAGCTGCAGCATTTGAGAGCAGAAGTGAAATATATGCTGGATAATGACATCATCGAACCAAGCCAAAGTCAGTGGAGTTCTCCTTGTATTCTGGTACCAAAACCGGATGGTACTTACAGATTCGTTACCGACTTCCGGAAAGTAAATGCAGTAACTAAAAGTGATTCTTTTCCAATTCCTAGAATTGATGACTGCATCGACAATCTTGGAAAGGCAAAATATGTCAGTAAATTTGATCTGATGAAAGGTTACTGGCAAGTACCCTTAACTGACAATGCCAAAGAAATTTCAGCCTTTGTGACTCCGGATGGTTTATACCAATATAAAGTTATGGCGTTTGGGATGAAAAATGCACCGGCAACCTTTCAAAGGATGATGCATTCCCTTCTGCATAATATTCAGGGATGTGAAGTCTATATAGATGATGTAATTGTTTACAGCATGACCTGGGATGAACATTTACACATCATTAGAAAATTTTTTCAGAAGCTTGAAGAAGCAAACCTATGTGTGAACCTAAGCAAGAGTGAATTCTGTTGTGCAAAAGTAAACTATTTAGGTCACACTGTTGGACAAGGACAGGTTAAGCCTATCACAGCAAAAGTGGATGCCATCTTGAAGTACCCTATTCCAACAAATAAAAAACAATTAATGAGATTTCTCGGTATGGCAGGATTCTACCGAAAATTTTGTAAAAATTTCTCATCTATAGCAAGTCCTCTCACCGACCTCCTGAAGAAGAACGTAAAATACAAATGGAGTGAAGCCTGTGATGGGGCTTTCAACAAAATCAAGTCAACCCTCATTGGTGGCCCGGCTCTTGCAACTCCTGTTTTTTCAAAACAGTTCAAACTGCAAATTGATGCCAGTGATGTCGGAATGGGTGGTGTTTTAATTCAAGAAGACGATGAAGGTATTGATAGAGCCATTGGATATTTTTCAAAAAAGTTAAACACCTGCCAGAAGAATTATTCTACCATTGAAAAAGAATGCTTGGCGGTGTTATCAACTCTACAACATTTTGACTTTTATCTTAATGTTACTGTTTCTCCTGTTCTGGTCTATACGGACCACAATCCACTAACTTTCCTTCAAAAAATGGCGAATAAAAATCAAAGACTGACAAGATGGAGTCTTCTCCTACAAGAATATGATATCATTGTAGCACATATTAAAGGAAAGAACAATGTCATTGCAGACGCTTTATCGAGGATATAAAATTATGATATTATAGTGAGAAAAGAATATTCATTGCAAAAAAAAAAAAAAAAAAAAAAAAAAATGAATAACTTAGACTGATTTTCTCTTGAAAGTTTTTCATTGTCATTTCAAAACTTTACTCTAAAGGGGGGAGGTGTTACGAGGAAGCATTTCTATAAAAAGTGTTATTTAAAGTAATTAAAATAGTTTAAATGTACAATAGGCCACTCTAGATTGTCCCAGTAATAAAATCCAAAAAGTTTTAATTCACTAAATAGCTTCGATCAGTAAATAGCTTTTGGAACATTCTAGAAAAATCGAGAACGCTTTAGAAGGTCCCAGAAAATTCTACCTAGTTGTTTCGGTCCCCTATAAATAGGTTTTTCAAAGGCACCCAGACAGTTTGTAAGTTGCTGTCGCCAAGCTAACTCCGGTAGATTCACGGATTCAAAGTCCAACCGTAAGAATCCTTCTACATTTTCTCCAGCCACGGAACGTCTGCATGAAACCCTCCTGGGACCAGTGGTAAATAGATATTTTGAACTTTTCATTGACCAAAGAATGTTATTTTAATATTGTCTTTGAATTCTTGTAAAAATTGAGTGGTCTGTTTAAAACTTAGCGGTTGTCCATTCCAAAAAGGTAACTACCTTCCTTCTTCCTCGTGAACTCCTTACCTGACCCCGTATTTGACCTTCTCGGTTCCTGCCTTAGGCAAAAGATAGTAGTTTCCTAAAATCCATTATGTTAGCTTTTGTATTCATGTTTGTTAACTGTTAATTTTTATGTTGTTAATGTAAATAAATTGTCTCATTACCAATAATCACACTTCAGGTTTTTATATTTTTTTGTTACCACCACGTGTGCGAAACATATTGTCTATCTTATCGCACGTGAGCGTAACAATATATATATATATATATATATATATATATATATATATAATTCTAATTGGAATACTATAATAATACGCTGTGTTACTTTGGAAACAAGACAGGAAAGACGAGAAGGCACATATGAAATAATAAACAAGAGAAAACTGCGATACTAAAAATACAATCTGATTTCTCACTTGAGCGAAATTAGGCTTATGAGATTAATAATAAAATAGTTGAGGGGAAGCTAGTAGAATCATCAGAGTAGCTGGATTTCAGACGTCTCATCCAGTAGTTTCGTCAGATGAGCCGGGATACGTGCTTTCAATGTACATGTGGAATATGAAGACGCACAACAGTTGAAATATTCGATCAGGCATGCTTAAACAAAACTAAAACGGGAGTTTCTCAAACAAAATTGACTGGAAATAAAAATACCTTTTCAAGGTACTTCGAAAGATTGAGAACAATCTTTATGCCCATATTCTTCCTGCTTTTTACAGCATTTGAATACATCCATTTTATCTTAATCCATTCAAAGGTCCATGACGTAGTCATTCCACATCTCTTTTGCCCCATTTTTTAAAGTATTGATTCCTGGCATTTCTTATTTTTAACATTTAACATCATTTTAATTTTTTATTAGTCAAGTTTCGAAAAAACTTTATCGTGATTTTCATGTCTAAAATCTGCTATTTGACTCAGGGAAAAGTATTTAAGCAGAGCAGATAAAGCCCTTTTAAACAATATGACGCGTTTATTAGGAACACACAATTACGTTAAATGGATTTTAGAAACAGATATCTGCTTAATCACACACACACACACACACACACACACACACACACACACACACATATATATAGACTATTTGCATTATTCGGACTTTAGACATGGCATGTGGAACTAGAATAGTCTACCCCAGCAAGCGAAATAAAGGGTTCAGTTCGACATTCCAACCACCTGAAGAAGGCCGGGGCGTACGACAACCGAAACGTTTTGATAAATATTGCCACAAAGATGAGACAATAGTCCGAATAATGTAAATTGTGTACATTATACCTCATCTCAGATATATATATATATATATATATATATATATATATATATATATACCAACATACGCGCAAACTTATGGATGACAGATGACACTCATTAATTGTCTACACTCCGTAGCTGGAATCAGTTTGTTCCGAACCCCACATGAGCCAGATTTCTTCATATGGTAGACAAATTGAGTACTGGAAAAAGGAACTGTCACAAAAATAGAATAATAGAAAAGTAAAAGAAAGTGAGAAATTCCGAGTGAGAATCTTAAGACAGAAAACATGGATCTATATTAGAAACGCTAGTGTGTCCTTGTGTCTTCTAGAACTGGTGCCCTCGTGTTGGGACACACTGTGTGAGTGTACAGGTGTTTCTCAGTTTGTATGTATATCTGTAATATATTTACGATTATATTATTTGTACTATTTTATTTCGTCATCGCCAGTGGATTGGAGAAAGACAGCGTTACGTTTGTCTTAACTTTGATGTAGGATTATTGAATTTGTGACTGGTCTGTGTGTTTCTGTCTGTCTCTACTTTCTCTCTATCTCTCTCTCTCTCTTTCTCTCTCTCTCAGTTATATATATATATATATATATATATATATATATATATATTGTTGTGGTTGTCCTCCCTCTAATGAGGCTATTGTGGACTTTTTCATTTACTATAAAGTTAGTAGGCCTCGGGGAATAGTGATATAGACTGAACGCTGGTCAAACGACACACACTCCCAAGTCGTGTAACACACTTCTGTTGAATTTATTGTTCAATACACGATTTATCTGCAACCTCTTGTTGTGTTATTTCTTAACCATTTACTTAGTCACAACGGCGACGAAGGATTCGAAGAAACGGATTTCGTGTTAAATCATAAAAGGTTTTTTTGCCAGTGTATATAACACTGGTGATGAAAGGAATCCAACACAAAACTCTACGCCAAAAGGATATCCAGTGTTAAATACAACACTGTCAGTGAAAAAAAGAAACTCCTCAAAACAATAGGATTTCTACAAGTTCAATTCAGTGGTTGGGAAGAAGGTTGGTAAACTGTGTTATTTTTTTTCTATTCCAACAAGACAGTAAAAGAACTATATAAGTCAAAAAGACTTATTGTTTTGACTAGTAGGGTAAAGTAAAAATTTACCCCATCTCTCGCTTTTAAATTTTTCTGAAAAAGAATTGTTCAAGTCAAACAGACTTATTGTTGGGTGAAGTGAAAAAAATTTTTTTTCTTAATATTTTTGTACCACCGCAGTAAAATGGACGAATTTAAAGGTGCAATGCTAGAGTTATTAAAACACCAACAAGAACAACAGCTACTGTTGGAACACAAATTTCAAGAAAGACAAGAAAAATTCCAACGAGAACAAGTAAAACACCAAGAACAAGCAAAACACCAACAGGAACAACATTTGCTGTTGGAGCAAAAATACCAAGAAAGACAAGAGAAATTCCAACGGGAACAAGCAGAATTGCGTTTGCAAAATGAACAAGAAAATAAAAAATTGCACCTATAAATTTTGGTTAGACAACAGAAGCTTGCGGAAATGCTACTTCAAACACAGAATGAGCAAAGGCACTTATCCAACAAAAGCCGAAATGAGGATAGCGAAAACGCGTTTTCTCAAAATGCTATATGGAGTGGTTTTGAAAATTTCACGTACGCACCTGAAAAAGAAATTACGTTCGTTTCTTACTTTAAACGTTATGAGGACTTATACAATACGGATTGTACAAATTGGACTGACCATAAAAAGGTTAGCCTACTCCTCAGGAAATTAGGCACAGCAGAATACACTAAGTTTGTTAACTATATTATGCCTAAGAAAACCAGCGACTTGAAATTTAAAGAGAGGTTCAATCATTAACAGAACTCTTCAGTCCAAAAACGTCACTGTTTCACAAGCGTTGGAAATGGAAAATTATTCTCTAAGATTGACTTAGCGACGCTTATCCGTGGACGAGGAATGCTCGAAGCTTCTTTGTATAAACACCCACAAGAGTTTATACAAATTTTTAAGACTTCCGTTCGGGGTTAAGGTCGCCCCTTCCATTTTTCAACAGGTCATGGACACGATGTTAAATGGTCTGGATTTTGCGGTAGCCTGTCTCGATGACGTCCTAATGAAAAGTGAGAGCACCGAGGAACACAAATTGCACCTGTGGCAGATGTTCAGGAGAATCCAGGAATACGGATTTAAACTAAAGGACGCGAAGCGTAAGTTTTTTTTAGAGAGGATCAAGTACTTGGGGCAAATAATTTAAAAAACGGAAGACGTCCCGACCCAGATAGGACAACGGCAATAAAGAATATGACAGCACCAAAAATGTGTCGGCTCTTCAAAGTTTTTTAGGTCTTGCCAATTGTTATAACGTTTTTGTTCCAAGACTGCACAGTTTGAGAGCTCCACTTAATGAATTATTGAGAAAAGATAAAGAGTGGGAATGGACAACCAAATGCCAGGAAGAATTTGAGAAAATAAAGATCATCAGATCTGTTCCTGACTCATTACGATCCAAAACTTGACATCATTGTAGCCAACGATGCTAGCTCTTACGGTATCGGGACGTGTATTTTGCATAAGCTAAAGGATGGAGCGGTAAAACCAATCGCCCATGCATCTAGGACGTTGTTATCAACTGAAAGTGGTTACTCGCAAATATAAGAAGAAGTCTTATGAATAATTTTTGCGGTAACTAAATACCATAGATTTATTCATGAAAGGCACTTTGTGTTGCAGACAGGGCATCGTCCACTCCTTACTATCTTTGGATCAAAAAAGAGTCTGCCAATACATATTGCTAATAGACTGCAAAGATGGGGAACCATTCTCCTCAATTATAATTACAAAATGGAGTTTCTCCCATTAACTAAAATCGAGATTGATACCTAAATATGCTGAACCCCTGGAAGACACAGTCATTGCTTCCATAAGAGCAGAGGTCGACGTAAAAAGTACCTTGTGCAATACTGTCAGGGAGCTTCCAATATCAGTCAACGAAATAATAGACAAAGTATTCGATGATGACGTCATAAAGGACAAATTAAAAAGCAAAGACCTGAATATTTCCCTTTTATTCTTTTAAAAGGAAAAAATATATCAAAATTCCGTCCTTTTTAATTAAAAAGACGAAAAACTCATAATGGCCGACGTAAGAAAATCAGTTAAGAAATATTTATTCAAAGGTCCCACCGGACAAAGATAATCTTGATGAGTACTCGTTGTTGTCGAGTACACCCGCAAATAAGGAGGCCGATAACGGCCAAAATAAGTCTTCAAACCCAAGTATGGAAGCCAAAAATGGCCAAAAGTCTAAAAATATGGAAGCTAAAAATGGGCAAAAGTCTAAAAATATGGAAGCCAATAATGGCCAAAGTAATAATAACAAGAGTGATAATGCGAAGGCCGAGGAAGTGCCTTGTTGTTGGAAGTCCCCACCGGAATGCATAATCAATATCGCAGAGTTCTTGGAGCGAGCCAAGAGTTACGCACACTTTGTTGTAGAAGGTGGACTCTTGGAAGACCCTACAGCACTGAAGAAAATTGAGAGAAGAATTGTGTCAGTCTTCGTCGTTGACAAGTGTACGCGCAAAATTTGTCGTTCGACTAAAGACACAGTGGTGAAATCCCCGGAGTCCCTGGGGGTTAAAACACTGAGAACTGTTAAGGGTGCTAGTTTCTTCATGTAGGAAGTATTGCTACCCACGCCGGAAGATTGTCTATATGCATCAAGCCGAGACTTAATTACAAAAGACTACATACTCCGTACAGAATATGAAGTCCCTCCTCAGATAAAAGGGAAACATCAAGCTGCCTTCCTATCGCAGTACGGCGAAATTCTGGGTGCTACCTGCGATAGCCTGAACGGGGTATGGAGCTTCGATATTATGTTAAATCGCAAAACCTTCCTCTCCATCCCCAACTGTCTGGAAGTCGGGGACCTGAAACTGGTGTGTTGGAAGTGTGGAGAGACTGGTCACCTCTCCTCTTCCTGCTCAGAGAAGAAGGCCTCTGGAAGTCAGGCCCCAGTTGACCAAAATACCCCTCTAACAGCGTCTTTAGATTCCGCCTCGCCTGTAATGGGCATGCTAGCTTCCCAGACCGGTGTGGTCAAACCTCCAGTTGAGTCTACTACTAAGCCCCCATTCTCCGAAGGGATTTCGCTCGCTGCTAGTGCAGTCGTGGAGAAGGGAGAGGGGGAATGGCAGGTTACAGGGCTAGAGGGTAGCGCCAGACGTGTCCTCAGTCCTGGATTCGAAAAAAACAGAGAAAATAAAAGAAAAAAAAAACTAGACAAAGAAAGACAAAAGACCACTCCTAAAAAGCCCACTCCCTCCACATCCTCTGACCCGCCTCCACATTCACCACAGGTACATTCTCCCCATCCCTCAACCCGTTTCAGTAGAGACCCCAGCCCCTTCAGACAAAACACCTCTCTCATACCCCGTCACACTCCCTGTCCTTCCCCCATCAAAAATCCGGATATGCCACCCCAAGCAACTAAAAGACAACGAAGTCCTCAGGACTCAAATGAAAAAAGTCAAAAATCTATAAAATACATATATATCTTAGGGGAGGATGTTTGTCGCATTTCCCCAGCCCAGGCGGAGAGATCACGGGAATATGGCAATAGAATAAAAGATCTTAAATATCTACTCTCCGTCAAACAGTATACCAACAAGGACGTTGAAGAGCCAAATAACTTTCCTGAGGCTCAAAGAGTTCTAACAGTAATTAGACAGAGGCAGAGCAAACATGGCCGATGGTCGACGAAGCCATCGTCTCTTTTAAAATGTTACCCCCTATCGCCATAGTCGAAATTAAAGAACTTAAACATTTGGGTCCCAGTTTTAGTTCACTCCTCTTTCTATAGAACATCAAAACTGACTTTTCCCTGGGATATAGGCGGTCTCTCCCAAGACGGTATCATCAAGACTGAGATGAGCCACGGGTCAATGTGAGAGGATGTCGGTGTCTTTACCCCGACCATGTTTAAGCCAATGTCTCAACCCTAAATCGGTCTGGTTGGCCAGTCTGAATGTCTGGGGCCTGAAGTCGGAGTCTCAAAGGGCGAGACTCTATCGCGATCTTCAGCGCCTCGGGTGGATATATGTTGTGTACAGGAGACCCATTTTTTATCTCGCGACCGTGAAGACATTCTGTCTAAGACATTCGTTCGTCCTCTATTCAGCATGTTTTGATGGACGGTCGAGGGGTATTTCCTCGCTGGTGAGCAAGTCTATAGATGCGGCGTGTGCTTTTGTCTTCGCGGATCCGGCGGACAGGCTTTGCGCGCTGGATGTTACCATAAAGGATAAGGCTCTTCGTCTCATTGGGGTTTATGCGTCCAATGACCATGCACAGCGGTCTGTTTTGTTTTGGCAGATCGCGCCGTTTTTGACGACATCTCGTTCGGTAGTTCTAGCGGGTGATTGGAATGCCGTCCTTGATCCCGATATAGCTCGAATAGGGCAATAAGCGGGTACTAACAACCCGGATGTTAAGCCGTTTCGGGACTTCATCGATGGGTTTGATCTTGTCGATAAGTATCGAAATGAGCACCCCCGGGTGGTAGTATGGTTTCGGTGGTGAGCGCAATCTACATCGACCGAGTTCCAACTAAGAGAGTCGAAGTAGGGCTCTTAGAATGTCCAAGTTTCCATTAGTTTACTCGGATCATAGGCTTATCCTTGTTCGGGTAAACCTAGATAAGCCTAAGGTTAGGATAGCTGGTTAATGGAAATTGAACGCATCTTTGTTTGGTGAGCAAGATTTCCGGGACCAGCTTTTACTAATGCTACAGCGGGAATTGTCGGAGGCGGTGGTTGGGAATAAGTGGTGGGATTACCTTAAATCAAAACTTAGGTCTTTTGCTGCTGATTTTAGTCGACGACTCAATCTAGCAGGTTTAGCAGCGCAAAAGTCTTGTGAGGAAAAAGTAAATCGGGCGATCAAATCTCGTGAGAGTGGGGACGTAGCCTTAGCTAAGGCGGAGTTGGCCTCGTTGCTTATCAAGAAGGATCAATCTCTAGTAGACCGGATGTGTATGCAATTGGATGAGAACGGTGAATTCTGGAAGGAAGACGCTCATAAAAACTTTCCATCCTTAAGAAGTGTGCGCTCGTGTGAGGAGGAGGTCGGTCGTTCATCACGAGGCGAGGGCTCCTTCTATCGCGAATGTCGGCTTGTTCTCAAGCATCTCTTACGGGCGAAGGATGACCTCTTCGACGTCCAGCCGTAAAGCATTATAGCAGGTGCTAGTGAGGGTGGAACGTTGAGGATGCTTTGATAGGCTAGCTCGGTCTGACGAAGCGGGAGGCTCGCTGCATATGGCCTTGGGGTTATGCGAGTCGTAATATGGACGACGCGACAGAAGGAATTTCATGGGTTAGAGAAGTTTACCTCTTCCCAACTAATCTTGTTCTTTATCAGCTTAAAGTCAAGATTAGGACGGAAAGGAAACGTCTCCATCCATTGGAATTTGGCGAAAGATGGGTGAGCCTTGCGCGTCTCTGCTGAGTGAAAGGTACTGACAGAGTGTTTTTTATGCCGATTAGGCTTAAAGAATATTGGGATTACTGGGTTGAACATTAGCAACCTTTCCCATTTCTAGGTTAGTGTAGGTCGTTTTTTCCCTCTTCTTTCGAGTTAACTTAGCAAGGGTATGTATGCTCATTGGCCCCTTTTTTCTGGCCCTATTTTTTCTTTGTTTAATTCCTCATCCCTCCCATCGTTAGGTGGATAGTAATATCAGTTCTCTGGTGGGCGTGGCGTGTCTTTCGTTTCGAGTGTGTTTTTCGTATTTGTTGTTGAGTTTGAATGAGTGTGTATTTGTACGAATATCTTGTATTTTTCAAGTCTCGCATTGTTTTTCGTCCAGTTAACTGTTTCTGCCACAGTTAGAGCTGTGGTTTTTTTTATTACTAACACTATTTTGTTTAGTTTCTTCTATATAGTTTTGTACACATTGTAAATATTCATTTAGATTTTTTAGATTTTTAATTCGTTATTTTATTCCCCTCTCCCCACAGACACTGCATTGTATATATGGGGACTATTTAGGACTTCATAGACGACGTTTAAACGCCGAAACTATTACATGAAAGGTTTGTTGAAGACACGGCTGTTGTTTTCGCAGTAGTAGTTTTATCAATATATATATATATACATGTATTGGCATATTATGTCTATAATTTTTTTACGACAGTCACCCCCCTTGCATTGACGATGATATTTGGCAGTATCGTTATCATGCCAATGGCAACCTGTTGGAAGATGATTACGAAGCCAGCAGGGGAAAAAACAACAACCCCGTAAATGACCAGAGTAAAACAATAATAAAATACACATTTTCAGCGAGAATCATTTCCCAAAATTTGACCAAATGATTAATCAGAATTTTGTTTGGAAATCCTTTCTCAGTTGCGTTGGAAACTTCTCAAAATCCTACTAATATTTAAAGGCTCAAGTGTAAAAACCCAATAATAGTAAATATTTAACAAAATATCAATTTCACATATGCCACGATTCTGGATATCATGGGTAAATAAGTTTATATATTAATAAAGACTGATTGAGAATTCATGGCAGAATAGTAAAAAAAAAAAACGAACTTCAAACCAAAATTTAATCAGTGCTGAGCAAAAAAAATGTCTGACTTTAATATAAAATAATCAACCAACATAAATTTAACACATGGCAACATTAAAGATAATTGAAAGAAAAAAGAGGCTTGATCCCAATAGCCTCATTTACTTGTACTCTAATCAGTGTTAGAATTCTCTTACTTAGAAAAAATGTAGCTCTGTTTACACTAAATACTACAAAATCAAAATTACCTCAACCCTGGCAAGAATATGCAGTCCTTACGGTGTGTCGACCATCGTACTTCATGTGTGATAGAATTATTAAACCCTTCTGGAATGTATATGCAGCAATATGATACGGCGAGAATTCATTAGATCTTTTAAGAGATACCGATGAGAGAATGAATGAGATGTCATTATTCCAATTTCAAACAGCGAAACGAAGGTTTCATTAAGTACTTTTTCAGCATTTAATGTTCCCGAGAAGAACTTTCAAAAATGTTTTATTTCATGTATATCCTTATAAAAAAGAATGCATGATCCAGTTTTGTCAAAAAGAGTCGCCAAAATTCTAAAGTGGTCACGCATTTCAGTGTTAAATGAAGAGCAAGTTGGTCTTCACTGTTCTGATATGTTCTATAAAAGAACTAACCAAAAACTAACCAACCATAGCACGCTCTGATTAAATATCCTTTTATTCCCACATAAATAAACTCTTATTATTGTTAACTTTAAAATTCGTCTTCCAGATTTGGTCATAAACATTAGACGGCTCAATAGAATACTGCGTTTCGACGTAACTTAGGAGTGTAAATGAAATTTATATTTGGTGACGAGGACAAGTTTTGATTGTATTATCCCATCGTTGCATTTTTATAAATTGAATTAGATTATGTCTATTGCCTATGACCACTATTGCTGTTCCTACCAATACTACGACTAATAAGGTAACGGTAGTCATTACATCTGTTCAACGGGCAGTTGTTATCAGTTTCCTGAAACAAGACATAATTGCTTTTTACATTTGGCATTTTACTAAGCCCGTCGGCATTTTGATGATGTCACCATCATGTCTTTTTCTCCTTCCCCTCTTCCTTCTTCTGCTGTTTTGTACAATGCTATCAACGTTATCGTCTGCGTCCCAGTAAAAGAAAATGACGTAATATAAAGCCTGACTTCCGACCATTAATCCATTGGCTTCGACTAACAACTTTTTGGTATGTCTATAAAGATTTGTTCAAATCTCGTCTTTTACCTCTACCACCGGCCCAAAGTAAACGGCAAAGCATCAATTAAACATAACCTTGTCGCATTGCATTCTGTGATAAATACAATGATATAGAATAATAGAAATGTTTTTTAAAAAGCATTTTCGTTTTTCTTGGTGATTTTCTGATTAACTGTTTTATTTAACACACACACACGTATAGCTATGAAATATGTAATGATTTACGTTATATATGTGTGTGTACCTGTGAACGTGTGTATGTGTGTGTGAGAGAGAGAGAGAGAGAGAAAGTGAGAGAGAGAGGGGGGCGTGAGAGAGATTTAGAGAAAAACTTCTCAAATATGTCATGGAAGAATTCTGTTAAAAATCGCAATATAAACGTATTCCAAATTATTCCATATAAACACTGACGCCTTTCTTAATCGATTGCGAGGACAATTTATAATAAAAACTGAGATGCAATTAAAGTAAATAAAATATTATTATGACTGCCACTCATACATTTTTCTTTACAAGGAAGTAAGTATAAAGATAATGGCCACATCGAAAAATTATTAAAAACGAAAAAATAACCGTAAACTGAATGTACCAGGCTGATTGCTCATTTTCATGCAGACACGTATACACACACACGCATACACAGATAGATAGATAGATAGATAGATAGATAGAGAGAGAGAGAGAGAGAGAGAATAGCGGCATTCATTTCTCACTGATTCGTCCATAAATCTGAACTTATTGCTAAACAGTTTTTTACTCTAGAAATATTTACATAGGTTTTTAGTTATGTATAAGTGTGTACGCAAATATGTATCTGATTATCTATATATTGATAATTGCATATACGCAAGAAAAACTATTAAGTTGAAAGAGAGTTGCAAAAACACGCATACATGCATATATATCTTATTTCATGCCCTTTTATGACATAGCCAATCATGGCTCTCCATAATTTTTTTCGTTTATCTAAATAAACTCTGACTTATTACCATCCCTATTTATGTTTGAACATTCACACATATGCTTATATTTTAACAATGCGCGCGCACACACGCAAACGGACGTACACACACAAGTACACATATGTATTCCAAATGTTGCTTTCAGCTTCGAGTCGTTTACTGCATAATAAAGAAATCTTTTCCTTTTCTACTCAAATCACGTGATGTCCACATTTCTCGATTTAGAGATAGCTTCCCACGCCACCAAGTGCAGTTACTTGATGCAAAAGATATATTTAGGCACCCTATATTTTATTTTTTTTACTTCTTTTGCCCCGGCAACTTTAACTTGAAGAGAGTCTGATTGTAACTAGAAACTCTAGTCTGGACCACCAACGTAAATATAACTCTAAGCATGTATAGAGCGAATCGACAATAATGTCTATTTTTTAATATGAACACAAAATATTGGCAGCCGACATTTGTTCCACGTGGTTAGTGTGGATTCACATTTTGCATGTAAGGCTTATTTGGTTTGTCTAGACATTTTTTAATTTTTATTTTAATACCTACATCATTTTGAGATTGTAGTGGTCTGGTAATAAGAATGGACAATTATAGATGTCTGTTTAAGGATAGATGTTTGCTTACGGCTGCGTATGACCACACAATTTATATTAAACGTAAAATATCACAAAGCATGAAATACAAGAAGGTACAAAATGTTTAAAAAATAACATTTGTATTTATTTGTGTGTTGATGTACATGCGTAGAAGTTAAAGATCTGTTAGATTAGGAATATTTTTATCTGAACTCACAAAAGTTGAATTAATTATAAAGCTCAGAAATGCTGAATAAACTGTAGTTTTAAAAGAATATTTCAAAGAGAAAAGTTCTTGTTGCATGTTTGGAAATGTTCTGTATGTTTGTAATGTAGGTTGGAAAAGTTCGTACGTACGTGCATGCGTGAATATGCTTTTAACGTCTGACTGCCCATGGTCTAGACGAGAATCTTTAAGATCACATCACATTCACAGGAATTTGGAAGAGTAAAAGAGAATGAGCGAACTCGTGTCTGCTATTTATAGATAATGTAATCACGTGACAGGATCACAGCAAATGGCGGGAAATTTGACTTGGTCACGCGCTGGAAAAAATATTTGTACGTGGGTGGATTGCAACGGCAACTTGTGTGTTTATTGACCAATTAGAAGCTGATATTTCCTGAAAATAGTTACTAAGATGAGCAGGCTCTCTGATTCACTTTTTTGCACAAAAATGTACAAAATTATACATTGATAAGGAAGTGGTAGCGGGATACTACAAGGTGAAATTTTCTGTATTCAACGCTTTGCGCGAAGATCTTTTTTTTTAAAATATTGCGAAGATTTAAGCCATGCATCAAGAATGGACTTTACAAGTAAAATCCTACCTCTTTTACCAAGAAGAAAGGTTTTTGTGTTCGTTTGTCTGTCCGAGAGAATAATAATAATAATAATAATAATAATAATAATCAAACATTTAAAATTTAATACGTCATCAGTTTCTAACAAGATTATCTGTTAAGGTGTCTCTCCTTTTCACACAAATGGACTCACCCAAGGTATACATATACTACTACCAGTGAATACCCGAACAGTGAAGGAGTCGAGACGGAACGACAGAAGAGTAGTGGAGTTCAGTATATAGTAGAGTAAGTCACACACAGAGACGCCGGCAAACGTCACAAGACTGTATATATATATTAGTGCTACTAACCCGCATTCCTGGATCTACTAACCCGTATTACCAGTTTGTATTATTACGTTAATACATTTATTTTCCTTATCCATTCCTGGCGTTTGTTATTCATTGATATCGGATTTCATCCCGGAATCCACAACATTATCAAGATTATTTTATCCTAAAAATCTGAGAGTTTACTGCAAAACAAGAGTTATATCTATTTATTTTCAATTTTACTTTATCTTTCCTTGTTTGCGACAAAGGAACGGCATTTGAGATCGAACTATGGATCTGTGATCTGTAAGAGAGTTACATCTTTTTAAAATAAATGTCATAAAACGCTTGTTTAGCAAGAAGATAAACAAAATTGTCATAATTTGATTAAAGAGTTTTTTTAACAACCAAGCTGTATTTTGATAGCTGAGATTCAAAGATAAAAAATGTTTCGGCAATATGTTTGTATGTCTTAAAGTTATAATTGAGCTCGGTAAGAAGAAGTCACTATTTATTGAAATTCCAATATTTATGCTCTGGGATTGGTTCTGAAAATGAATTTTATGTTCTGTTCGTTGACTGAATAGCCATATTCTGAAGCATAGATTTTGTGCTTGAACTAAAAATAGGATAGAGCTGTCCGCTACAGATTTTTAAAGAAACAATCAGAATTTCGCAATTAGCCAAATGAGGTTGAAAAAAATGTTCGGGAGAAATTTGATGAAACAAGACAAGTGTGTGTATTAAAATTTCAAAGTAATTTGATTGAATCAAAAGATTACTTTAAATATGTATGAACGGAGATTGACCAGAATATCCGAAGTTTTTCTACTTGAAAAGTTTATTGAATTTATTCAGTATTGGATATTTTGATATGCGATCTCATATCGCTCATAGCCTTCAGCTTCATTCAGTAGCAGACTTGTAGACACAGTTCTTTATCAGTATAAGGTGTTTGACTAACAGACACAGATAAAAAAAAGCAACACACACACACTTTTACTCACTCACAAAGAAAAATATCTCCAATTTTTCATATCCCATAACCACTTCATGTAGTTATCCATGTAGTTTAAAAGATTAACTGTTACCACTGATACTTTTAGACTAGGAATATTTTTATCTGAACTCACAAAAGTTGAATTAATTATAAGCTCAGAAATGCTGAATAAACTGTAGTTTTAGAAGATTATTTCAAAGAGAAATGTAATCTTCTGAAATGAAGTAGTAGGTTATTCCTAACAGATGTTGCAAAAGATGTCCTAATTCAGTGCAAAACTAGTCTCTCTTAAACATGAAAACTCTGTCGCTCTGTATATATATATATATATATATATATATATATATATATATAGTGTAACCCGGATATAAGAGACCCGGATATAAGAGAAACCTGGATATAAGAGAGATTAATTCGAGCCTGTGTTAATGTATATATAATAGACCAACCCTGATATAAGAGAAACCCGGATAGAAAAGACTTCTTCTCCGGTCCCGACAACTCTCTTATATCCGGGTTACACTGTATATATATATATATATATATGTGTGTGTGTGTGTGTATGTGTGTCTATGTGCGTCTGTGTGTCTGTGTATGTGTGTGTGCTAGCGTCTGTGCGTGTGTGAGTTTGCGTGTATGTATGTATGTGTGCGTGCGTTTGTGTGAAAAAGAAATGATTGATTTATTGGATATTTTAAAATTTTTTGCTGTTTTACTTGTATTTAAACACTTTAATAAAAATTTTATATTCAGTTTTAATCTTCAGGGAATGGTGTAAAAAAGCACCGAAATATTTACACGGTTCTATTTATTTTATTTTCACCTTTAAACATCGGAATGTTCTAAGGTTCTGTGGTTCTCGCAATTTCCAGTAAAGCTTAAAAGTCACTGCTTTTATTTTTCATCTAAGCAAAAACAAAAGTGAACGAGACAAAATTAAACATATTTTTAATTAATTGTTTTTATGTTTTAAGACTTATTATTTTTATACTTTGCAATAATATTTCAGAAATACCAAAAATGTGTTGTTTGTGAAAGGTTTATAGAAACAACATAGGTTTAGATTATTTTTTTATTAAACGTGAATAATTAGATTGTAATGAATTTAGAATTTGGAAATTTACAAAATAACACCTGTTAATAACTTAGTTGTACGTCGAATCAAAATAGTGACAGCATGTTTTTTACAAATGTCTAATAAAAACACCAGAGATTCACACAGTTTTTATTCGTCTTTTTACCTCTGCCGAATAAGTGTATGAATATTTTAAACAGAAACATTTTTGATATTTGATGATAATAATATGGATATCTGGGGATTTGCAAATATCAATTGACACCTGATATATATTTGACTTTTTATCATAGTCAAAGAGAACAATCACACCACCGGACATTTTCCATTTCTTCCTCACAGGTGATAAACGGAGTAAAACAAACACACGCTCTTTATCTGAAATAGAACTGAAACCCTCAACGTTTAAATGCCAGTTTGATTCTGTCGAGTAATGACCTTTAATTGAAACTATTTTTTAAAAAGGACCTTCTTGACGCGCAAATACACGCATACTTACATACATACATACATAATACATACATACATACATACATACACATAAGAACATAAGTATGTCTAACATTAAAAACTATTGACATTTTATATCTTAAATTTAATTATCTTTTTTTGTAATATGTGAGTGTGGTTGCTGTGTCTAAACAAATTGGCCAAAATTCATGTTGTGTAATCCAAGGTTTCGAATCACATGTGTCATCATCATGGCGTGCGAGTAAGAAACGTAAATTGTAACATTATTTTTTAAAGTGTTGTATTTTTGTAAACTAAATCGAATGCGGCTGAACACAAGTGATGTGTAATGACTTGTAAGATATTTTTTTTTATTTTTATCTCTCATTCTGGAATGCATATTAAAAACATCTTAGTTATATCGCGGAAATATATGACTGAAATGTAATTTTCAGTTTACAGGTTTATACTTCTACTCTGCGTTGAACACAGATTGTTGCTGAGTTTTAATTTCTGCGCAAAAGTGGGTACCATCTTAATACACACAATTGAGTAGAAAATTTAAAATGACAGCAATCGAAAAGAAAGCATTGTCGAAATATTAAGAATGAATATTCTTAATATTTCGACCGCTTTTTATTGAACATCTTATTCTACATTACTCCTTTGCCTAGATTCATATTAGTAAACCCTTTTCTCTAGAAACTTGTCTATACGAATCAAGTGCCTTACAATTACACTAGAGAATTACAACAGCTCAAATCTAAATTATGTCTTTCATTTTTCATTTTCTGCAAATACTAGATTTGTCACTATTTTTACACACACTAGTTGTATTAGTAGTAATATTAATTCGATGTTATGAAGCACTGTTATTTCTTATAAAATTTTATTAGTATTTTTCAACGCATGCCATGGAAATAGCGATAGAGCGGCGAGAGGCTCTCGATGTTTCGTCTGTTGGGGCTGTAGGGTGGAAAATCACTATCCTCAAGGCAACGCAGATGCATTTGGACTCAAGACAGGCAAGTGAGAACTGGGAAGCTGCAGCCCAGATATGAACTCCATTTTTAGTCTGATCAGGTTCTTATAAAAAATAACAGGCGATTTGGTTCTAATAAAGAATAGCGGGCGAAATCATTGGAGTGGTACAATAAACCCAAACTGAGCGTTAGAGAAGATGCTCATCAAAATAGGCATTGTAATAAGGACCATGAGATTTGTCGAATTCGTGTGACATAGGAACACCAGTTTTCAAATCACCGATTAGACAAAAATACGCCCTAAAAGAAGTTTAAACCGTGGCTGAAGTCTTTCATCGAAGAAAAACAAAAGGGGGAGAAAAATTAAACACATTGCACGCTATAGATACCGTTCACATCGCATCGCATAAATGGATTTTTTACTTGTCTTTTTTAAATTCACAAATTGTCATATATTTGATATACGTCGTACTTTACTCTGCAGATGAAATTATTTACTGTAACCTGTTGACATATATATGTCGATTACAGCCGGATAGTATAAACAATGTTTTCTCATTTTGGGAATTATCGATGTCAATTCAAGGAGAAACATATGCAGAGAGAGAGAGAGAGAGAGAGAGAGTCTAACAAAACTTGTGTGAAGCAAATAACCAAATCCAATCCGCAGAAAGTTTTCCAACGTCGTAGCGATTTTAATTGGTTAAAAGTTTTAGACACTTTCATACTATAAATATCAACCATAATTATTCATTTTATGATACAAACAGTCGTCCATACTTTTCACAAATAATAACTTTAGCTGTGATTTTTATAATAATACTCGGATACCAAGAATCTTTTAAAAACCCTCGAAGCATTATACATATTTATATCTATATATATTTTATATTTCTTTTCCCAAAGAGCATGTGATTGCATAACATTCATAAGACATAATAGACACGAACTTAAGGAAAAATAGATTACCTATAGCAATAAATATTTAATCTTTAATTTCGATATATTCATTGACATGTCCTGATATATACATAATTTTTGCCACGTTTGTTTTCAGAACACTGATTTAGTACACGAAATACAACCCTTGGTAAAAATTATAGGGTATTCGCTTAGTTTTTTTTATTTAGCAGTAAATAAATTACTCACAGATAAGATGCAAAACATTTTTGTTAAATAGTTGAATATTCTGGCCAGTTAGTCCGAGAAATCGCAAGGTCTCACCACCCGGAAGGCTAACATCAGCCATGCTGATGGAAAGTAAAAAGTTTTCTCTCAGACGAACAGTTTTGTTTTGGGGTGTTAAAATTAACAAACCACTCATTACGCCAGTTAACAACAGATGTAGATGATTTTTGTGATCAGTTGCAAATTTGACTTTATCGAACTCTGATCAAACATACTATTAAGACACGAATAAATAGTTGTGTCATCAGAATAGATATCGAGTTGAGAACTGGTGACATCAGGAAGGTCGTTGATGAAAATTAGGAACAATATAAGAGCCTTGGGGGACACCTGATATAAAAGGATCTAAAAGAGAGGCCATTAAGGCAATTTTCATTTCGCGATATGATAAGAAAGAGTTAATCAGTTCAAAAATTCGCCCAGAAATACCATAATCTTTCAAATTGTGAATCAGACCAATATACCAAACCCTGTCAAATGCCTTCGAGATATCCAAAGCAACAGCTCGAATTTCCCCATTCTTACCTGAAACTTGATAGACTCTTTCAGCAATAACCGATAATACATCAGCAGTTGACCTAGAGAAACAAAACCTATATTGCTTTTCTGAAAGCTAGTAGCAGAAAGAAGTCTTGTGAATAGGAGGTTCCTTACAAGCTTATTGAATACTACATGGTCCGCATGCTTGGCGGAAAGTTTACTGCTTGTAGTAAAAATGTGTCACAACTGAACAAGAATGAATATTATGTCTTTGTGCTTATTCGGCATCATGAGAGTCATGAATTGGACGACGCGGCAAAAGGAATTTCATGAGGGTGATAAGTACTTTTCTTCTCAAATGATTTTGTTCTTTAAACATCAGCCTTAAAGTCAAAATCAAGGCGGAAAGGAAGCAAATTTATTCATTGAAATTCGGCCAGAGGTAGGTAGTTGTTTTGCTATTGGTTCACTTAAATGCTTAGATTGGCATCTTGACGTAAGTTAGGAAAGAGGATTTTGGTTCTCTGCCTGTTTAGATGTTAGCCCAGCCCCGAAATGGGTAAGCTAATGTGTTTTAATAGCTGAAATTTCTGGGACACGTAATGTGGAAGGAGGGCTTGGAAAATCTGATTGTCACAGGACGGATAGAGGGAAAGAGGGACAGGGGAAACAATGTATGACATAATGGGTTTGAGCAAGTGGCCGAACATGGTCTGGGAGAAATAACAAAAAGTCAAAACTTATTTTAGAGCTACAAGGGACAGGAGAAGTGCCACGATCTCCTAGGTATTGAAGGGACACTGTACATCAAAGAAGAAAGAAGTTTGATATTTACTAGGGAATGGAAACGCATTAGTTCTCTGTTTTTGTCTATCTTTTGTTTAGTTTATTCCCCCCACTGCTCACCATTTTCTTTCTATGTGCCATGTTCTTTCAGGACGTACGTGATCATGGCTCTCGACTTCCCTCTATCTTTGCAGCTCTTAACAAGCTCCTTCCCTCTGCTTCCTTCCCCAGAACATGTTCTGTCATCCACCTGCTCAAGCTTGTCAGGTATGTCACGCGCTGCTTTCCCTTGTCTGTCTTTCTCTCTATTCGACCCGTGAGTATCAGATTCTCCAGGCCCTCCTTCCTCATTATTTCAGCTGCCTCTTTCTGATGCTAAGTACAGGCGTCGTCCTTGTTTGCAACCTCTCTCCTTTGCATTGCTCACATGCTCGGCCCATATCTTTAGCATCCTTCTGTAGAACCACATCTCCGTTGCCTCGAGTCTCTTCTTCATCTTTGAGGGAATCGTCCAACATTCGTAAAGAAGGACAGATGTTACGTATTCTTTCTGTCTTTCTTTTTTTTTTTTGTTACCAAAGAAATCATCCTATCTCGCAATACTCTGCTCAGCTTTTGGAGTGTGTCCTTGCCCATCCCAATACGTCTACGGATCTCAGCGTCGCACTTGTCCTCTGTCATGACGCTTCCCAAATATTTAAACTTCTGTCTTCTTGTAGTTTATGCTTAGTCCTTTCTTCTAATTCTCCGTCGCTACCATCTGTAGGAGATTTTGTAATTTCTTTTCCGTGTCTGCTATCAATACTGTGTCATCTGCGTATCTTATGTTGTCAAGGTTGTGGCTGTCAATGCTAAATCCCGGTAGGGTTTCCAATTCTGTCAGGATAGCCTCGCTGTTTAGGTTGAACAGGTCGGGTGAGAAGACGCATCCTTGCTTGACGCCTCTTTCTATTTTTGTATATTCACTGAATTCGTTCCTTATGCGTATGCATGCTGTTTGTTGCCAGTATAGGTTCTTGATTATTCTGATATTCCCCCCAAATATATCAAGGTTGCTGAGCAGTTCCATTAGATCCTTGTGGTGTACTAATATGAGTGTTAGGTGACAGATATTTCAGCTCTCTGGTAAATGAGGATGAACATTCGTAAGAATGCTTTCACATTTGACTTAGTATCTAAATCCATGAGTGATTATGTGAATACCTAATTTGAATTGTATTAATCATGCAATATCTTTCGTTCAGTTTACTGATCCCTCTGCCATGATTAGATTGTATGGGAATACTTTACTTAGGTTTTGCTTAGTTTTGTACATGTTTAGTTTTCACTGTAAATACATATTGTAGATACACTTTGCGAACATTTTTAGGAATTCTGTAAATATATTAGTGAAAAGTTTTCCCCACTCCCACAAAGACTGTACTTATTTTTACTTTCTTCCAAGTAGCCATGCGGTTCACATGAATATTGTGCCAGTCTCCATTGTCTCTATTTTAGTACTAACTTAATTCTAATTTATCTTCTGTTTGCCTTTGTTTGTTCGTACCACGTAATGAAATGTTTTTCGTATTTTTTCTTTATTAATTGATGTGAAAACTTTAGTTCTCACACCTTTTCGAAAAGTTTCGATAAATTCTTTGAATTTTTTTTCTCGTTGACTCATGCAAAAGTGCACGATATGAGTTCCCGGGCTATTGGGTGAGGCACTCTTTGCACTCAAGAAGTGCATATTGGGACTTTAACCAAATTAAAAAATTATATTTCAGTTTCAAAACTAAATTAAAAATTTTATATTTCAGTTGCAACACTGAGTGACTTGCACGTTGTTCTTGGACTTCTTGTAAGCTGCTTGTTTTTTTTTTGTTTTTTTTTGTTGTGTGTATGCGTTAGTGCGCCCGTAATAGGCAGAGGCTTACCCTTTGTTTAGGAAGGGGTTCCCGGTAATTTTCCTTTCCTTCTCTCTGGCTTTCGTAGTAGTACTGTCGTGATTCTCTTGTGATGTGTGCAGTCTGTGGCAGCGCCTCTCCATTCTGAGAGTACTGGGTTGACAGTTTTCTGGTTGCTGTTCCCGACTGGTAGTTAGCAGCTCTAACTCTCGCGTAGCGCCGTCAGCGGCTGCTCTGATCAACAGTTGTATAATATCGCGGTGCCTGTAAGCTATCTCTTCTTCCTTTATCACTCTCCATCCGCTCAAGACTGCGGTGTATTCGAAAGCATTTCCGACAGTATAGACAAGGCTATCTCTCTTCATCCGTTTGCTCATATATTCGTGTTCGGTGTCTTTAACGCCCACCATGCCAAGTGACTTAAAAAATCTATAACTGACCTTGCTGGCATACGAACCCTTAACTTCTCAATCCCTCACAAAAGTGGTTGACTTTCCCACCCGTTTCCCCAACAACCATGACGGTAAGAACTTCCCTTCTCGATCTCTGTTTCACCTCCATCCCCGAGTCTCTGTCCTCTTGGCAACTTTGATCATGCTGTAGTGTCTATCAACATCTCTTTCTACTCTACCTCCAGCAAAGAACCTCCTACCAACAGAACATCTTTCTGCTATCAACGAGCTGACTGGGACTCGTTCCGTGATATCCTTCGCGATGTCCTCTGGAATGTGGTAGTTAATCTACCCGTTCAAGAATGCGCTTCCTAGGTCTCCTCCTGGGTAAAAGCTGGAATCGAGGCTTTCATCCCCGCAAGGAAATACAAGGTTAAATCACACTCATCCCCTTGGTTCTCGGTTGCTTGCCCATAGGAATCACTACTTCCGCCTGTACTGTAGTGATATGTCTGATTGCAACAGACGTCTCTTTGTCTCAGTAATGAGTGCAAACGTGTCCTCAATGTAGCAAGTCACTATCTGCTGATAGAATGAAACAACGTATTGCATCTCGCAAATTCGGCTCCAAAGATTATTGGCGTCTCTGCAAGAGCGTGCTAAACAATACCTCCTTTGGTCAACCAATTTGAGGTCTTGACTTCCTCAGCTGATAAGGCCGGATGCTTTGCTTGTAAATTCTCATCCAATTCAACGCTGTGTACCCACACCAGATTTCCCCCTAGAACTGAGGCTCTGTTGAGCGATTTTCACATAACCCCATCGTTGGTATCTAAATTAAACTCCCATAAGGCCAGCGGTTGGGGCGGGATTCCCGAAGAAATGTGCTCCTCTCCAAACCATACAACTACTGCCTCAACGACTCCTGCTTACCATCCTGTCGGAAGTCTTCATCTGTTGTACCTGTCTTTTACCCATCTAACTACTGTCCTATCAGTCTCCTACTACTCTTCGGCAAAGTCTTTGAATATTTAATCAACGCCGAAGTGGTTAGCACCTTATATCCCACGATCTGCTCCCTGACAAGTAATATGGTTTCCGCTTTGCACGATCTACAACTAACCTGCTCACGGTCATAACTGAATTTGTTTACCAAGCCCTCTAGATATCTCTAAAGCGTTTGATAGTGTTTGGCATGCTGGCCTCCTCCGTAAGCTTCAGGGATACGGTTTTTCAGGACGATTATTTAACTTAATACTATCATTCCCGTCAAACCGTGTAATGAAGGTCATCCTTAACGGATTTTCCTCCAGTTCCTTTCTCACGAACGCAGGTGTTCCCCAAGGTTATATCCTGGGACCTACAGTGTTCCTTATCTTCATTAACGATCTTCCCGCTGTCATCAGTTCCCAAGTAGGTATATATGCAGACGACACTACTATTTGCTCCTACATGAATAGCAAATCTGGTACCGCTGAGAAAACTAACCTGGCCGTTGATTTCGAAAAGGACCTCCAATCGCTTGTTGACTGAGGCAGGAAATGGCTGGTTAACTTTAATGCCTCAAAAACAAAACTGCTCTCTATTACCCACCACAGAGAACCCTCCCTTCCTCCCATTAGAATGTCTGATGCTCAACTCCACGAGAGCACCTCTTTGCGACTGCTTGGTCTCACACTGTCCGCTGACCTGAGATGGAACATTTACATTGAATCAATAGCTTCATCTAACGCAAGTAAAGTTGGTTCTCTCTGTCGCGCCAGTAAGTTTTTCTCGCCCGAGACCACTCTTCAAATCTATAAATCAACCATTCGCCTTTGCAAGGAATATTGCTGTCATATATGTTCTGGAGTCCCCGCTGTTCGTCTTAGGGTCCTTGACAAAATCCAGAGACGGATATGCAATGTGGTTGGCCCTGATCTGGCATCTCGTTTACAGTCGCTCTCACATATACGTGCCATCGCCTCCCTCTGTCTTTTCTACAAATACTTTCACGATAACTGCCCCGACGAGCGCATATATATATATATATATATATATATATATATATATATATATATATATATATATATATATATATATATATATATATATATATATATATTGTTATGGGATCTTACCTGTAACGATAATGAACTCTTCCTGACTATAAAGACGGCGCCTCTCAAGAGAGATTGTAGAACGGAAGTGTAACGAGTCGAGACAGACCGAGTCGAGACAATAGTAGTTCACTCTAAACCAGACTGACAGTCATACTAACACCTTCAACTTCTTGTTTTATTATTCTGTTTAATATATCTTTGTTATTCCTACTCTTGTGTTCGTGTTGTTCTTCCTTGGTCCTAACCTTGGACCATAACACACACACACACACACACACACACACACACACACACACATATATATATATATACATATGAAGAAATATAGTCTTAAAGTGTGCTATATTTATAGGATAAAGTGCTCAATATCAGAGATAGAGCGTGTGTAAATATAAAAGTGAACATAGAAGTCAACACTTAGAGGCGACAGTCTGTTTCATGCTAGAAGCAATCGTCAGGCCACCGTGGCCTGACGATTGCATCTAGCATGAAACAGACTGTCACCTCTAAGTGTTGACTTCTATGTTCACTTTTATATATATATATATATATATATATATATGGAGAGAGAGAGAGAGAGAGAGAGAGAGAGAGAGAGAGAGAGAGAGAGAGAGAGAGAAAGACTTGTACCGACAATGATTTCAGTTTTACCGCTTTCGCATACGTTTAGAGTCTCTAAAATTTGAGATTGTTCAGTATTTTGATGAGAAAATATTAGGCCTCAAGTTTGTTGCGTTTACAGTCCAAGGGAAATAACTTACCATTAACCCTTTGATTTCTATACTCTTATGAAAAAGAGATTCTATGGCAGTTTCCTGTTGTATCCGCTGGGCAGAATAAACGTTGTTATCCGTCTCTCCGATTTTGTGCATTCATTTTTAAGACACAATAACTGACGACTAGGATTATAAAGCTGAAACAATTAACAAATTAATTAACAAACCTCATACACAAGGAAAAAAAGAAAAGAACAATATTACAACCCCAGATTTTTCGCCATTACCAAAAAAAACTAGTATGTCATTCCAGGTTTTGAAAATTTCATTGTCCACGGACAAGAACATACAGCAAGGAAAAAGATGGACAAAATGGATTTCCAAGCTGGATAACCTTTTCATAGCTCTGGATATAAACATCGACAGACGTAAAAAAGCTTTACTCTTACAATACGGAGGTAACGACATAATGGAAATCTGTGACGCCATGACAGACGAACAGAAAGGGATTAATTCGATGTCAGAAGGCGAAAACCCAACACCGAATGAATATGATGTATTTAAAAAGTCTTTCAATAGTCATTTCATACCCAAAATAAACACAGTTTATGAAACTTTCAATTTTTGTCAGCTAGAAAAGAAAAGAAAATGAAAGCATGAACTCGTACCACATTCGGTTACGCGCAGCCGCGGCAAACTGCGGATTCCACAACATAGAAGACGAAATCCTGGGACAAATAATATTAGGATGCACGTCACAAAAACTTCGGCGGAAAGTTCTAAAAGACAATTTAACACTAACCCAGCTACTTGACGAGGCTCGGGGTATTGAACTCGCCGAGAGCCGTGCGGCAATGATAGAAAGCAGTACCAGCTCACCAAGTACTGAAGAAATACTATCTATCCAAGGCCGAAACACACCCAAGTCAGGAAACTCAGAAACCAACCAAGAGACACCTCACTTCCCAGAATGTCACCATAGCAGCGCAAGGGGCTCTCATTTAAGAGCACAAAACACAAAACAAAAATTTACAGACTCGACAAAAAATAACTACAAACGCTGCATTTCCTGCAATTCCCCACGACCTCACCCCAGGTCGGAATGTCCTGCAAGTGGGGAAATATGTAACAAGTGTAAAAAAAATTGGACACTTTGCTCAGGCATGTTTGTCTGGCTCGACGGTAAGACAGATTCAATTTTCACCTCCATCAGACCCCTCTCAATCCGAAAATGAATATCTGTTCTCAGTCACTGTTCTCTCAACACCATCCCCATCAATAACCCTACCCAGAATTACGGCATCTATCAACAACAACAAAAATCAATTTTATTATTAACACAAGTGCCTCAGTTAATATTATGGGAAAATCAGCATGTGAATCACTTGGGCACGTGACACCCTTACTCAAAAAGCCGGTACCCTAAATTTATGCCTTCAACATACTCCCCTTCCAGTTCGTGGATTTTTTCAAAACAAAAATTAGCCACAAAACATCAGCAGTTGAGGCTATTTTTTATGTGTTAAACACAAATGGATGTTCAAACTTGAACCTAATCCATTTTTCGCTACAGAGAGGCCCAAAAGACATACCTGAACAATTCCCTCACCTATTTGATGGGAAAATGGGTTGCATCAAGAACTGCAAAGTCACCCTCCACATTGACAGATCCATAACTCCAGTTGCCCAAACACATCGTCGTATTCCCTTCTATGTCCGAAAAGATGTAGAGGAGGAGTTAGAAAGATTGGAGAACCTGACTTGAAAATGGTCGAAGGTCCAACACCATGGGTAAGCCCCATAGTTGCTGTTCCTAAAACAGGTGGAGTGCGCCTTTGCATAGTGAAACAAATCGCGCAATAACACGAATCAAACACCCAATGCCAAATATTGACGACCTGATAGCGAATTTGAATGGTGCAACAGTCTTCAGCAAACTCGACATGAGCAACGCATAGCACCAATTAGAACATGATGAAGCCAGCATGTATATAACAACTTTCAACACACATGTAGGTTTCAGAAGATACAAAAGACTACTATTTGGAGTCAATGCAGTAGCTGAGATATTCCAAAATGCCATATCAGAACTTCTGAGGGATATCTCAGGAACAAAAAACCTGCCTGATGATATCATTGTATATGGAGCAAACCAAAAAGAACATGATCAAAATCTGAGACACACGTTTAAAGAGACTCGATGAAAGTGGGGGCAAGCAACAAAGAAAAATGTCTCTTCTCTGTTAAAACATTAAAATTCTATGGCCATGTATTTGGAGAGAATGGGAGCTCTCCAGACTCAGTGAAAGTACAAACTATCCGTGACTCTGCTTCACCAGCTTTAGTGACTGAAATCCGGTCATTCCTGGACATGACACAGTATATCGCCAGATTCATCCCAAGATATGCCACCATCACAGAACCTCTAAGGAATCTGACAAAAAGCCCACAATGTGGAAATGGGGGAAACGCGAACAAAATGCTTTCAATAAGCTGAAGGAGACACTCACCAGTAGTAAGGTGATGTCATATTTTTATCCCCACAAACCAACAGAAATACTGGTGGATGCCAGCCCTGTAGGACTAGGAGCAATTCTTATGCAAGAAGGTCGCCCCTTCTGCAAATAGAGCTCTAACAAAAACAGAACAAAAATACTCCCAGACTGATAGAGAATACCTAGCATTCACCTTTATCTGTTTGGGGCACATTTTACAGTTATCACTCATAGGAATAATAAACAGTAAAAAACCTACCACAGTCAAGCTAGAGAGATGGCGCCTACGCCTAATGCTATACAGCATGGATCTGATATACAGACCTGGACGCGATGAAAACAACCCTGCTGACTACATCAGCAGACATCCCCACGAAATAACCAATCATGACAATGCAGGGGAAGTATATATTGCATATATAGCAACGAATGCACTCCCAAAATCTCTGACTTTGATAGAAGTAAAGTCTGTAACTGGGAAAGACCAACAGCTCCAAAAAGTAATGCAAGATATACGAACTGGCCACTGGATAGACCCAGACATAAAGGACTTTAAATAATTCAAGGATGAGTTGTCCATCTATTAATCATACCTGAAACTCTACGTCAGAAGACTATAGCTTTTGCCCACCAGGCCCATCAAGGCATAATCAAAACGAAATAATGTATCAGAGAAAAGGTGTGATTTCCAGGAATTGATAGGTTTATAGAGGATACAGTAAAATCCTGCATAGCATGCCAGGCATCTCTCCCAGGCCACAGCCAATGTGAACCCCTACAGCCCATACCACTACCACCAGAACCATGGAGCTCCCTTGCCATTGATCTTGCTGGTCCTTTTCCCTCAGGTCACTACTTACTTGTAGTCATAGATGAATACAGCCGTTTACCTGAGGTAGAAATAATCTCATCCACCTCAACAAGACCAGACCTGCCAAGACTTGAAGCCATCTTCTCATGTCAAGGAATCCCTACCTCAATCAAGACGGACAATGGTCCTCCATTTAATGGGGAAGAGTTTTCAAAGCTATGCATGAGTTCGGGATAGAACGCAGAAAAATAACACCTCTCTGGCTAGAGGCAAATGGGGAGGTGGAACGTTCCATGGCCACACTTAACAAAAACATTAGGCCATGTGTAACTGAGGGTACACACACATGGAAATCTCAACTACCCACATTTCGTATGTATAGGGGCACCCCCCATACTTCGACAAAAATCTCCCCATTTGAGGCTCTCACAGGTAGGAAGATTAAAACCGGCCGACGTAGCATACCCTCTCAAGTCCCAACCTCAAGCAAGACACACGACAAAATAAACCAAAAAATCCGTGAAAATGATTGCATCAGTAAACAGAAGATGTGTGAATATGCTGACAGGAAAAGTAAAACCTGTCCCTCAACACTTCAACCTGACAACATTGTCCTAGTAAAGCAACAACAAAAAAAAACACAACTAACACCACCCTTTTCCCCCCTGCTTTACATTATAACTCAAAAGAAAGGCAGTACAACGTAGCCAAAATAGCATCACACGGAACTCATCTCATTTTAAACCCATAAAAGGTTTATCACCTGCTTGTTTGGAACTAGAAAATGAGAATAGTACAATAGATACTGAGTGGCCTTGCCATTCAGCTCACATGGCGTTTTCAGCTGAAACCTGTATTGACACCACACCTACATCATCATCAATCATCACCCCTTTGCTGGAACCAGAGATCTCATCCGAAACTCTTAGGTTTGTCCCGAGACTACACACCAGACAACAACGCCAAAGAAAAACCCCAACTTACCTAAAGGACTATATACCTTGAAACCCTTATCCAAAGTAAGAGAGGATTGTTGTGTTTACCATTCTTTGATTTCTATACTCTTATGAAAAAGAGATTTTAATTGTAAAAGTCAGTTTCCTGTTGTACCCGCTGGGCAGAATAAACGTTGTTATCTGTCTCTCCGATTTTGTGCATTCATTTTTAAGATACAATAAGGTTGTATTTTAGAACATAGTGTTAATAAATATCAACAAATTTAAAAAGATGTTCATTGAATTTGTGTCATTTATAGTATAAGTGTAGGTTTTTCTTAGAAAAATCTGTCATGTTTATGAATAAAAAACAAGAAAGAGAGGAAATGAAGAAAATGAAAGAAACAGAATAGGAGATTTTGCTGGTGGCTTCGAGACACATAAGATCTCGTTCTATGGCCAATTAAGCAACTGACTAAAGAAAATAAAAGTGTCAAGTGAAACATTTTTATGGCCTCTCTGACAATTTATTTCCATTCAGTAGCATGACAGAGTAAGAACTCTTGAATTATTGGCTTAATATAGATCCAATTCATTACTGTTATTCTACTGGAACAAAACGAGAGTTGGCATATGAACGAGGAAATAGTTGTGTCGATATGTATTTCTTTTCACTGGTTCATTTTCTGCCTATCTACAAAAGGAAACATCCAATGTCAAAAGTGGGTCTTTGATTGGGAGGGGAGTAAATTCTCTTTCTCACCTTGCTAGACTTTTAAGTAGGTATGAAGAGCGAAGGCACTTTCCTGCATTTCATCATATGGACACACTACAATATGAAGGATAAAAAATGCATGTTTTTGCCTTTTATGGGAAACGCGTAGTGTCGTCATTAGAAACTGCAAGTGGCATTTCAAATCCTACTGACAGCTGCAGTCTTTTGGTATTAGTGTCCTTGTTTAGCACATGGTATTAAAATAAACTAAATATGAATTGATTCGCACCAGAAACAAAAATCCCAACCGAAGAAATCTACCTAGGTGAGGGCAATTTGCATATTAGTAAGAAAAAGCTATCTAGCTTAATGTGGCAGCCAATTGATAGCCAATGATTATTTCGAAAGAAGGGTTTACGATTTAAGCCTACTTGTCATTGTCAACACAGCTTTGTGCAGTTTTTAAATACTGCATGTGTCGATAATTCATTGCAACTGTTATAGATAATCGTTTTTCTCAATTTTCTAAATGTACATTCGGGTCTATTTTATCAATAATTGCTATTTGCTGATCTTACGCATTAGAAAGTGGTTTTATGCCGTCTAGATAAGCATCTTAATTGAAAATGAGTGTAAAATGCCTAAAAGTGTTTTCAAGTTTTTCAAAAATAGAGTATAGACCAATAAACAAACAGGAGGGAGAAAAAAAGGGGGAAGAAAATAGTTAAAGATTTCTATTGTATTTGCTAAAATACAATGCAAAGATTTTTTCTCCCTTTTGTTACTATCAAAAGTTAATTAGTTATTGAATGAAATACGTGCACAGCAGCTTAGTTGAAAGTCAACTTGAAAATAAATAAAAAATCTGGTTTGTAGAAATATATAACTGCGTACCGCCACAGAAGCGCGATATCTAAGATTTAACATTTATTTTTAAAAATGAAAAATATTTCCTGAAACTTTCATTTTAGTTTTAATTTCAAGCTAATAGATTAAATTTAATATTTCCAATAAGCAAAATACGTTGCTGTATTTTAAAACTAATTTAAATTGACTTTGATTGAGTGTTTCCTTTTTAATCGCTAAAAATCGTTGATTTTAGCCATTTCTAGCAATACTCTTTATTAAACAAAATCTTTAAAAAATAAAATATACTTTCCTTAAACTTTATTTGAGAAATATTAGCTGATTTAAAGTGTAATTAATCTGATTTGAAACAAATATTACTTACTTTTACTTTAAAATACATTTTTTTTAACACAGAGGTGTTTTAAGTACAGATTGACAACCGGAAGGTTATCTCTTTTTTTTTTTACGGAGGATATATCTGTTAAAATTACTTAACGAATATAACGTGAGCGTATCTTTTATATAATTTTTAACTACCCAGTAATCTTAAACATATAAGAAAATATTCTCCGTAATCTATTGTTTTATTGAATTTTAAGTACTTTGGCTTTAAAATTACTATAGTTATCGTTCTTATTTTCCGAAAATGACGTGTATGGATGTCCGTATTTACAAAAAACGGGATATTGATACACACACACACACACACACACACACACACACACACACACACACACACACACACACACACACATTCAAATTTCTTTTTAAAATATTGGACTTTGATGAATTGTAATAAGCTTTTACATTTATGATTAGTAAATATAGTTTTTACTTAATAACAATATCACCTAACCGGTACAAATTAATACAGAATTTTAAAAGATTCTAATTAAAATTAAAAAAAAATAAACAATTCTTATAAAAATTCAATATTCATCGAAAAAACAATTTTCTTAATACAATAGTATTCATAATATATCTTATTCATAAAAGCAATTAAAAGCTTTTCTAATTTAATAGTGATTTAGTTTTACTGCATTTTATTGCATTAGAAAATATACAACGAGCATTCATTGGTTAATCACCTCCAATCTAGCTCTCTGATTGGTCAGCTTCGACCAATCAAGTCGCCTGCACGCGACAAGTCTGTTTTCGCGCCAACTAAAAGTTGATCTTGTCACGTGATACAACATGCTATAAAAATTAAACACGAGTAATTCTCTCCTTCTTTCGTCACTCATGTGTCTCATCTCCGCTGCCAAAATGTGACCCTTAAAGAACTTCCGTCTTGACTAATGCAGTCAGACGTAAAAGAACTTTACAACAATCACGCAAGTACAATTCTGAACTCTTACCAACTTGTACAATACACAATTCCTAACATTCAACACATACTCATTTTTATAAACTACAGTTTAATTCTACGTTTATGAGCTCCGGTACAAATATTTCCAAATCTAAGAGACATAACTCTATCAAACCTTCAGCTTATATGCATGTACACCAAAACACTTAATAAATTCAATTGTTATGTTTTGAATCATTATTTTTGTCTTGTATTAATTGTTGTGGATGGGAGATTATTGAACACACAATTTTAAGCCTTCTGACCAATCAAACCTTCTGATACCTTTTCTAACACTTCCACATCCCCAACAGTCTGATAAAAATCTTTCAGCCAAAGAGTTTATAAACTCTGTAACTATAAGGAACTATAAATAAAACTTACAAACATTTTAAACAAAATCTTTATTCCATTTGTTGTTGAAGCACTGTGAATATTTAACAAGAATGTTGATACACACGTTAAGAAAATTTAAAGAAATCCATCTTTATGGAAAATACAAATGATTGAGACAATGTGTATTGCACACTTAGAAGAATTGTCATTTACCTTGGGTCTCAGGGTGCATATTATAAAGGATATAAACACCGAAAGTGGAATCGTCGAGCCGAGTTCAAACTCCGCTCAAGTCTGTTGCGTTCACATAGCACTTGGCGATCTCTTCTTCCATCTATCGATTAAACAAGAGTGTAGACTGATCTCTCTAGCCTTGAGTAGCAACCAGTCTAAGAGAAGGGAAATTCGGAATTCTAAATCGTGAAGAAAGCAATATGAAACCACCCCACTATCTTTCCCAAGAATGTATAGCAATTCACAGATAATAAAGAAAAAATGTTGAAAGTTACGCTTTTGAAGGCGTACGATATTTTTTTTAAATGTTCAGGAGAACGGCTTTATAAATGATTGTAATAATAATAATAATAATAATAATAATAATAATAATAATAATTTAGTTATGTATTTATGAAATATTTATTGAAATATTGATAAATATTTCGAGGCTCCCTGGACAAAATTGAATCACAATTAATATAGAAGCCATTTGGATCAATTAGTTTATAAGACTATAGGAACACAATGAAAAGTACTGGAAATTTGAAAAGACGTTCGAATCCTCTGTCGCCACTGATGTGGACCCGAAGTAGGGGCCACGGAAGGAAAACACGGAACACGGGTTAGAGGTAAGAAAGATATATTAAACAGAAAAGTTACAAAGAATAGTGTAAGAGTAAGCAGAGCTTACTATCCAGTGGTGTTCGATATTGGTAACGTACGCGGCTGCGCATTACTGGTGCTACGATATTTAACAACCCCCCCCCCCACACACACACACAGGTCGAATGTGGCACAAGGTCGGTTTAACGTGGGATTACCGAGCCCGTAGGCTCGGCCAAAAATATGCCCATTTACAACCCGTATACACGAGTTTAGGGACTGTCTACCTCCCCGGACGAAACTTTGCCCTGCGGCAAAGCCTCGTCCGAGTTCCTCTCTGCCAAACAGAGAGTTTGACAGCAGAGCATCATTACTGGTGCTACTCCCATGATACTACCGTTCACATAATAATATAGTGCTGGGAGAGTCCATGATGTAGGAAAGTATCGGTCTCACAACACACACACACACACACACACACACACACACACACACACACACACACACACACACACACATATGTCTACGTCAATGAATGTACGTGTGTATATGTATGTTTGTGTAAGTATGAATGGCGTCCCGACAACAGTTTTTCTTCCCACTTCCATAAAAACACGGATATACGCAACCATATATAAATCAAAAAATTTAAAAATTAATCAGTTTGTCTGACGATCGCAAATTGCGTGAAACCCAGTCACAAACTCACATCAATCCAACTATATATATATATATATATATATATATATATATATATATATATATATATATATATATATATTCAAATTCTTATTGTTAAGAATCTGCGCAAAAAAAACAAACAAAAAAAAACAGGAAACCTTGTTATCATAGTTGATTTTCTTCTCAGTAATCCTTTATCGATATCTCTGTATGAAGGTTAAGGACTATGCGGATTGATAAATACAACATATATTAATGCACTAAGTAGAGAATGTTGTGTTTGTCAATTCGACATTAGTAATCTTGAGATAATCAGCAGTGTTAGCGGTAAATGGTAGCAGTGGGATCGACTGCGGCTTAATAATCATGAAATCGACTGTTTCCGTTATAATGATGAAATCGACTGTTTCCTTTATAATGATGAAATCGACTGTTTCCTTAATAATGATGAAATCGACTGTTTCCTTAATAATGATGAAGTCAATCGACAGAAGGAAGGAAAAATCAGTGCAACTTTTTAGCGATTTTTATGAAAATAATTTACATTATTCAACGGTTTATTTACTTTTATTTCTGCCAGTTAATTCCATATTTTATCAGCTTATTTATTAGCTTTATTATTAACTTCCAATCTCTGCATCAAATGCATTTGAAATTTGCGGAATTATTCGACCGGAATGTGGCGAAAATGGCTAATAAATAAGAGTAAAAAAATCGTTACTTATTATTAACTGTTAAAGTAAAACAATTTTAATATGAAAATACCTAGAAATGAAGAATACTTCAAGACTTACAACGTCGTATAAAAGAAAGTAAAATCTTTGTTGTTATGAGTTATCCAATCTTGATTTGCTTATTACATATCTACAAAGCAAGTAATGTAAATGTGACTATAAAGGACAAATGCAATTGACCTTTTGTACGCGTACTATGAGTTTGAGACATCCGACTCTTTATCTCATCGCTCGCTATTTCTTGTCTTTTTTGGCGTTTCTTTTCTAATTAGCATTATCGTAAAATCACATTCAAAATATCATCAAAGAATAACCAGTCATTTTCTACCAAATCTTGATGTTTTGCTAAAAGTTTTAATAACATCAAAAGAATATTTCCTTTCAAAAACCAGTTTACGTTCAGTATTGCAATTAATATTTTCACTTGAAAAGACACTCCTCTCTCACTCTCTCTCGCTCTATCCCTCACTCTCATTGTATATATATATATATATATATATATATATATATATATATATATATATATATATATGCACATTTCATTGAATACGACAGACAAGGTGCTTTTGTTTAGTTTTTTATACAATTTCTCATGCGATCTAATAACTTTTCTCTTTTCGGATGATAAATTATATAAAACCTGTCCGAATGTTCTGTTTATCCGAGCGCTTTCGACTATACATTTAGCCATTTTCAAGGATTAAATATTTTAACTGTTAACTGGTGTTATGCATTTTTTATAATGTTCTTGATTCTGATTTCATCCTGTTTATAATTTTCGTTCATCTGATTTTTATAAAAAATATTAATATTATTGTTTATGTTTCTATTCTCACCGAAAATTATAAACAGGGTGAAATCAGAATTAAGAACATTATAAAAAAATGCATAACACCAGTTAACAGTTAAAATATTTAATCCTTGAAAATGGCTAAATATATAGCTGAAAGCGCTCGGATAAAAAGAACATTCGGACAGTTTTTATATCATTTTTCATCCGAAAAGGAAAAAAAATTATTAGATCGCATGAGAGATTGAATAAAAAACTAAATAAAACACCTTGTCTGTCGTATTCAATGAAATGTGCATGAAAGAAGGATTGCTGTGTGCACGCGCACACACACAAAACACACACACACACACACACACACACATATATATATATATATATATATATATATATATATATATATATATATATCTTAGAGTGTGCAGCTAAAGAAATAATTTCTACAAAGAAGTAATTAGCAATGTTAATGCGATTAATGGCGAAATCACTTCGCCAACAAGACTAAATGAGTCATTAACTTACTATCAATTCCTTGAATAATACGATCCTTATATTTGAATTGTTGTCAGATGGATGTGACATGCCAAGTACTTTCGGCAATTTTCCCATACACAGGCAAACACTAAAACGAAATATGTGTAAGATGAAAGATATTTTTTTTAAATTATGCTAATTATTGTTAGTTAAATATATGTTTTAGAACGTGCGATGTCTCAACATTAGAGTTCAATTCAATCACATTTCGTCTTAGTTTTTGCTTGTGTATGGGAAAATTGCGCGCCGAAGATGACAATTTGAAATTGTATGTATATATATATATATATATATATATATATATATATATATATATATATATATATAATTATTTAATTAATTTCTGACGAAAGATCGGGGCGATCTGAAATATCAAATATATATATATATATATATAAAAAAAATATAAATAAATACTTTCACAAAAAAAACATTCAATTTTTTTTCTTTTAATTTGCAACTTTTCAGTTGTTTTCTCCATATTATACACATATCAAGAAAGTATACGTGACTTCTCATTATGCTATATATATATATATATATATATATATATATATATATATATATATATATATATATATATATATAAAAGTAAATATAGAAGTCAACATTTGGAGGGGACAGTCTGTTTCATGCTAGATGCAATCGTCAGGCCATTGCTGAGAGTTAAGAGTCAAATTTTTTGTCAATCTTCCTGTAATGAATAAGAGAAGAACAGTGTTCAAAATAAAAACGCTTTGGGGGTATGAGATAACTTCTAGTGACAAGGTCATCCAACCTGCCAAAATTTGGGTTAAGTAGGCGGGATTTGTCATCCACAGACAGACTGTTTCGCTGTTAGGGTGTAATAGCAAAATTGTACAAATCATGTAAAAGCAAAATTGTCCATTTGCTAGATTAAGCTTTGAACCGTTGTATTGTTTAAATAATTAAAGATATCTTACTGTAATTTTCTGAGCTTTTAATACCTCTAATGGACTCTACTTTGAGTAATAAGAATGTATAATTACTCTCTCCAAGTTTAACAGTAGAATCGTGATGAAATCTAACATAAACGAAAATGACATGTTCATCATTAATTAATCATAGCTAAGGATCAGAAGCTCATGAAGGATTGAAATAAAGTTCATATATATATATATATATATATATATATATATATATATATATATATATATATATATATTATTCCAGGGTCATTTTCAAACTTATACAAGATGATCTTCGCCCTCTCTAATCTTCGAACTTTCTGATGGATTGACGATTGCATCTAGCATGAAACATGTCACCTCTAAGTGTTGACTTCTACGTTCACTTTTATATTTACACACGCTCTATCTCTGATATGGAGCACTTTATCCCATAAATATAGCACATCTTAAGACTATATTTCTTCATATATATATATATATATATATATATATATTAATTATTTCAGTCTACGCAACATAAAAGCCACTGAGACACAAGAGGTTACTGAGTGTTAGAGAATATAAAGAAAATATACTATTAAGGAGAGGAGACAATTATAGAACAAGAATTAAGAAGGCAGAATATAAAAATTGACATTGCATTTAATTTTTGAAGATCGAAGTTGACAGGGAAGCATTAAACCGGAAGAGTTCCACAAGCGAGAAGTGCGAGGGAAGAAACTGTTATCTTAGAAATTACGGCTAGTCATTTCAATTGTCAAAATTACGAGACCTTGCTGCCAATCTATTACAGCGTTTAAAAATTCATAAAATCTAGGTACCATACAGGAAAATTCATCAGAACAATTAACATGGTTGTATTTATAGAAAAGGCAGTGTAGAGATGGAACTGAACTTCCGAGCAAAGCATTCAACATTATCTGCAATAGATTTCAGATAGAGATGGGATTAAGGATTTGCTGTTATTCAGCAAACTCTTGTGGACCCACCAATAATCTCTAGAACCGAACTTCTTAGATGCTATACGTTGTTTCATTCTATCAGAAAATAGTAACTTTGCTTCGTTGAGAACACGCTTGTACTCATTACGAGCAGAGCCAAAGAGACGTCTGTTGCAATTAGATATGTCGCTATGGCATAGACCGGAAGAAATGATTCCCGTGGGAATGAACATGGAAATGAACATCGTTTCACTTAATATTTTCGTGCAGGAATGAAAGCTTCCATGCCGGCTGTCACTCAGGAGCAGAACTCAGAGGCGTATTTTTGAACAGGATGGTTAGAAAATGAATTCCGTGGGACGTCACGAAGGAAGTCACGGAATGAATCCCAATCATCTAGTTGATAACAGAAAAATAGTCTGTTGGTAAGAGGTTCTTGGCGAGTGGGAGAGCGGAACGAGATGTTTACAGACACTACCGCATGATCAGAGTTGCCAAGAGGACAGATCTGCATAGTTCGACATGGGTCAGGGATAGAAGTAAAGAAGAGATCAAGAGGAGAAGCGTGCCCGTCAGGATTACTAAGGAAGCGCATGAGGAAGTCCACCACTTGCGTGAGGAATTGAGAAGTTCAGGGTTTTGATGCCAGCGAGGTCAGTTAAAGAGTGATTAAAACACCTGGTCATTAAAGTCACCGAACACAAATATATTTGCAAACAGGTATATATACAGGGTGAGATGGATAATTTGTTGTCAAAATTAGGCAAAAATTGAAAATAACGCTAACATCTCATTTTAATAGATATATTTAGCAAAATTACACAAAAATATCTTGAAATACTAAAGAGTAAATTTATTCAATAAAATTTCCATTGGCTTTCCATAGCCTCCAGATGACTTCAGAATCTCTTGCAACTCTTCTGGACGGTCGGCCTTGTTTAAGTTGATGAATGCTGCTATAATCCTTGCCTTGCGTTCATCATTGGTGTTACAAGGAGTTTTGATGGTCCCTACACATAATAATCAAGAGGATTGCAGTCTGAGGAGTTAAGTGGGGTGATGTGGTTGTAGAAATTATCTGACAGTCATATCTGGGTTCCTGCTTGTGTGGGCATGGTGCAGAGTCCTGTTGCTAGCTATAGGATCTTCCAGCAGCTACCTTCTTGACCCAGCACTACCCGCTCAAAGCACTTGAGGTGGGTCTCCGTGTGGAGCCTGAAGCCTTGTAGGAAAATGAATGGAAGCCTAACGTCGCCATCACTAGAGATCACTCCAAACACCTTCGTAATCACCAATTAGACTTATTTCCAAATCCTCTGCATTCTCCTCAGATTGACACCTAAACACTCTGAAATGTTCGTATTGGAGCTTCCAGCGCGAATGCCGAGCAGTACAGCATGCTGTTTTCAAATTTCCAGTGGAGTGAATATATATTGGGTGTAACAGCATAATTGTCCAAAAATATCTAAAAAACCACTAAACTAATCGAGTTTCTTTTTTCTAGGTTTTCAGATGAAACATTTAGCCATCTTGACACGAATTGTCGTAAGAATCACTGAAAAACCCTTTGAGTTATTCAGCTAGAAGGAGAACAGGTTAAAATAGTTTTGCGTCAGCCTCACTGTCTTCCCAAATGAGCGAAGGAAAAATATCATTCAGGCCTTCAGTAATGGCACCAACATTTATACTCTGGCTTCCCTCCTCAAAGTCCATTCAAGAACCATAAAGAGAACGGTGAATAACTTTAAAATAGAGAGAACAATAGAGTGGAAAACTGGATTAGGAGATCACATCAGGAAGAGGAGTCATCATTTCAACTTAGAGCTAAAGAGATCGATTAGATCCAACTCAATCCATAAGACGTTTGGCAGGTGAGAGAGAAGTTTCAGCTATGACAATCCAAAGAGTAGTGGAAATAGAATTGAAGATTAAATCGTACATGACACGCGTGAGGCACCTTGTTACTCCAGGACAGAACGTTCGAAGGTTAGAGAGGGCGAGATCATCTTGAATAAGTTGGAAAATGACTCTGAAATAATATATATATATATATATATATATATATATATATATATATATGAACTTTATTTCAATCCTTCTGATCCTTAGCTATGATTAATTAATCATGAACATGTCATTTTCGTTTATATTAGATTTCATCACGATTATTCT
>OZ038501.1:40726858-40736858 GCA_964036315.1 Acanthosepion esculentum
ATTAATCCTCGTTACCACGGAAACTGTATCTCCCTTAAAATGTGTAAAATATTATCCGAAACCCCTTGGGAAATCAGATATTCTCGATAATTTCTCCCCATGCCCAGTAGGACACAAAAACAATAAAAAAACAAACAAGGTATTACTTGTGTGTCATATTTAACAGAACATGCATAAAAGAATAATTGGTGCCAATATATATATATATATATATATATATATATATATATATATATATATATATATATAGTGAGGGAGAGAGAGAGAGAGGGAGAGGGAGAGAGAACAAGAAGGGGAGAGAAGAGGGAGGGATCTTTTGATGTGGTTCAAGACAAATTGCGCCAGGTTATGAAATAAAGCCAAAAGTAATATTGTGGATGTGTTTACTCACTTCGTCAACCAGCAATCTACAATATATATACATATGTGTGTGTGTGTGTGTGTGTGTGTGTGTGTGTGTGTGCACGCACGCACGCGCGTATGTGTGCGTGTGTGCGTGTCTTTACAATCAGTTATACAGAAATAACAACAAAAGAACCTTTTTGCGTATTTTCGATTATATTTTGTATCATAATGTAACATTAACCTAAATGGCTGCGCACCCGTTAGCCAATAATTTGCTCTGGCCTTTATAGACATTGTGATCACAGTGGAAAGAATACAATCTGACTCAGACGCCATATTGATTCTATAAAATGGATAATTATTTGATTAAGTATTCATATTAAGATTTTCCCATTATCCTAAAAAGAAAGCGGATAAATCAGCTCCGTTAAACATGCTACTTACTGTAGGGCGTACATCCGGGGATTCAATGCTCTCTGAAAACATTTGCATATATTGATGACTAGCATCCGCATCACGAGTTGTACAACTCGTGATATAAAATTGTAGTGAATAAAAACAGGATAACCTAGGGAAGAGGGAAAAAAACTTTGTGTGGGGACAACGTGGCCGTTTGAAAAGATACATAACTATTTTTTTCCCTTTTTTTCCATTTTGAAATAAATTATAATTTAACGGCAAAGCTGTGAAGACAGAATAATAATTCTGTCTTCACAGCTTTGCCGTTGATCTTCTGATGTAACGTTGCACTCAATTCTTTTCTGGCCTTCCTTAAGGGAATGTCTTCAGCATTCTATACAGCACACATTCACCTGAAGAAGGTCAGAGAATGGAATAGCCGGTACTTTGTGAAAAAATAATGATGATATTTAAAAAAAAATGCTTTAATGTGATTCTAAAAACCTTCAATATGAACTGTCATTTTAACTGACCCCCTAAATCTAAGAAAGGCTTTATAGTGTACGTAATATAGCGGGGATAAAACACTCTTGTATATAGCTTAAACTGATTCTGCCATGTTCTTTTGATTCAGCATGGTATTTCAGCCGCATAGGCTCCGGTCTTTCTCAATATGAATATTGAATATCGAATGTTGCTTTGAGTGAGGCATGAGCTTCCTCACCTATACACGTTCACATCCAGTACTATGCTTGGAATTATCTTACTTCTACGAAGAATCAGTGCCCTTCCTGTGTACCTCTTGAATTTCGTGTCTCCACGATGTTTCTCCCACTGAATATTAGTTTAGTATGCGCAAGTTATTATTTTCCTCAAAATACACCAGGTTTATGTTTACTATTACAGAGGACAATGTTGATTTCATAGGTTTGCGTTTTTGCTGTTGATATATTTCAGAACCAAATTGTAAGTACGTCGATGGCATGCAAAATGTTAGCATAACCAGTAGCTTGTCTATACGAGGACAATGACATCTTGTCTAAAATAATTAAAATTAGAACTGCTTCAAACACCAACATACTCATCTATTCGTCTCCGATCTTCAAGTAGAAAATAACTTTAGAAGTAGCAACAAATCTTAGATATATTTTTAAAATCAGATTTTTCTTTTAATAAATAAAAACTCCATAGAAACTAGACCAGTATTGATTGATATATGAATATATTAATGGCATTATTATAGGTATATTCAATAATTCGCCGAAAAAAACAGCTTAGCATGATGAAAAAAGGCCCCAAACAAAGTTTTATCGTCAAAATGTTTAGGTTATTATTAAAAGGAAAGACCAGAGTATTTTTAATTAGTTTTAAAAAATGTTTCATCCTTTCTAGCATGTTCGAAGATTTGGTTAAAAATCTTGTTTTTTTTTTACGTCAGCGGTCACGTAATATTTAGCATTATTATTTTAGCGCTTTTTTCAGTTGAAAAACATTAATTTTGAAATTCTTGCAAAAATCAAATAATTGTTGGATTTTAATGAAACTTTCAGAACTTATTCAAAAATGAATTAAATTATATTAGAAATATTTGATTTAACAAAGTCATAGAAATTTTTTTTTACATCTGTTAACCACCCTTACTTAATTTTACGAAAACTCGAAAATTTGTAATTATTTTAATTAAATGCAGAAGACTTTGAAGAAAATGCATCATCGATTTTTTTGTAAATCGTGAAGCGTTTCCACTTAAAATTTAGCTCCGAATTGTAAAATACAAAACCCAATAAGACATTCCCGTGTTTTAAGAATTGTTTCTTCTGATAGCGACGATCCGGCCTAATAAATTGCATTGCTTTCATTCTAGCTAGCACGTGTCAAAATCTCTGACTGACCGACCATCATCATCGCATTTTCATAATTTTTGCAGAAACAGCAGCAGCAGCAACAACAACAACAACAACGAGACTAAAACATCACGATTTGTTTGTTAGCTTGTTTTTCATGTTTTTCATCCTGACTGTATTATTTTACAATCATATAATAAAATGGGTTTGCTTTAATCCGTCACCGAAATGAATAAATAAATAAATAAATAAATATGACGTAAAGGAAAAAAGCATGTAAAAGCAACAATTAAGGCATTTTAAGATTTAAAAGTCATATTTCTTTTTCAATGAATGGACCTGAAAGAAAAAAAAAAGCAATTAAAAGCTTTTCTAATTAAATAATGTCATAATTTTATTGCATTCATTATTTTTCAATTCAGAGCAGATTTTCAGTTAGAATAGTGCAAGTTTGAAAAAGAAAATTAAGCGATTTAGATTCTCCAAGGAGTCCTACTTTTAACGAATCAAAAAAGTCAAGAAATAGAAAAAATTTTTTTTGCAAAATTTCATGAAATTAAGTGTGTGTTTGTGTGTGTGTGGAGGGGGATAACATATGTAAAAAAATAAATGTTTTACCAAAATCTTCTAAAAAAAATTTCAAAAATAATTACATTCATGTGTGAATAAGTCCTGAAAATTTAATTAAAATCGAACAATTATTTGATTTTTACAAGAATTTCCAAATCAATGTGTTTTCAACAGAAAAAAGCGCAAAAAAGTAAATGTTATTATTATGCCACCGCGATGACGTAAACAAAACAAGATTTTAACTAAAGTTTTGAACGTTATAGAAAGGATTAAAAAATTTCAAAAATAATTAAAAAATATTTTGGTCTTTCATTAGCGTTGGGAACATAAACATTTTGACGATAATACTTTACTTTCATTAAGATTGTGGCCTTTTTCATTACGCTATGCTGTTTTCCCGCTAAAATGTGGAGGTACCTAGCTATTTTGCAATTGTCCAAGTTCATTTTTTTTTCATGAATGACGGATCTCTATTTGAATCCTTTCATATTGATGTCATTCGCAGATTTCTCAGAACGCTATGTTGTCTAAAGCCGTGACGATATTTGTAATTTTTTAACGAGTATGGAAACAGTAATAAAGGCCATGATACATTCTTAGAACAAAAATCGTTAATAAACAACACTGCAACATATTTTCCATACTTTTAAAACTTTCATATTGTTTTTTTTATGTTTTAAGATTATATAACACTTCAAATCTTTCTCGACCTGCCCCATTTCCCCAAAACCTGAAAAAATGTCCAATCATCTTGACTGTGCTGAGTACTTTTCAGCACCTTCAAATATATGATAAAATATAGTTTTATGGTATGCTATATTTATAAGTGTAAAATGCTCAGTATCACGGACAGAATATGTAAATATAAGCAGCGTCTCAAATATTGTCACGGCATTAGACAACTTAACGTTCTTAGAGAGAAAAAAAATCAGTGGATGACACTAAAATAATTCAGTGAGAAACTACAATCTGTCCTTCATGTGTGTGTGTGTGTGTGTGTGTGTGTGTGTGTGTTATGTTGTGGGGGGTTATCGGATAGGATGGCTACGATAAATATTAACTCGATACCTCCATAAGGCGAGAGCTGAGTAATCACATGCTTTATTTTTGAAACGTCATTACAGGAAATTCACCAACTAAGGGCAATAACTCTTCTCAACTTCCGAGTTATACAAGGGACTTAACTACTACAACATCTCCCTTCTTCAACTGAGAGTGAACTCATCTAATTACTTAAAAAAAAATGTTTCCTTGTTAATGGGAGAATATAGTGTCTGTTTGTCTAAGAGCGTGGGGAGCTTTATAGATCTAGTCTCTGTGGGGCCTTTATACATCTTCGGGATCTTCTTGGCTCGGGGGTAAATCTACAGGATTCACTGCTTTATCCGTGTAGGTGATGCCTGGCCCTCAGACCTCCTCCTCTGGCTAAGGTCTGGTGATGACCTGTTCTGAAGTGTGTGTGGTGTTGGGACATTGCTGATGTACAGTTCCCTTTGTGATGCAATTTCTTCAGATGTGTGTGGTTGATCAGATCTATCTTCAAGTATTGAGCTTCTTTTGGTTGGTCTGATGAATTGCCTACTCCTTCGGCAGATGTTAACCACTTTTAGACTCAACTATGTATGATCTCGGTGCCGCAGCAGAACGCTGAATGATTCTGGGCTCCCATAGCTTTGTTTTCTCATGCTGGACATAGACTCTCTGCCCCGCATGTAGAGGTGGGTGTTGTCTGTTATGCTGCTTGTCATAACAGTTCTTTGATCTCTCCTTGTATTGCTGTAATGCTGTTCTTGTCTGCTCATCGCCGAGTTGCTGCTTGGATACTAGTTGTGTCCGTATTTGTCGGCCATTGAGCAATTCTGCTGGAGAGTTGATGTTCGCAGACATTGGTGTGGCTCTGTATGCCATCATCGCTAGATAACTGTCTTGTCCAGTTTCTTGTGCCTTCAGTAGTATTCTCTTGCATATTCCGACCATCCTCTCGGCAAATCCGTTAGATTTCGGGTAATGTTTTATCATCTGGAAAAGACCTTAAATTCCTTGCTCGTGAATTGTGGACCATTGTCCGAGTATAGAATTTCCGGTACACCTCGTTCCTCAAATATTGCCTTTATATTTTTGATGACGTCTGATGATGAGGTGGAGTGGAGGCCTCGTATGAATGGACTTCGGCTGTACTGGTCCGCTACAAGCAGATATTCCCTCCCAGCCATTGAGAATAAATCTGTGCTGACGTATTGCCAAGGGTAAGTAGGGGTCTCATGCTGGTGTATCGATTCGGCAGGGATACTTGCCTGATACTTTTGGCAGGTGTGACAATTAAGCACTATATCCTCAATGTCTTTATTCATCCCTACCCAGTATAAAACTGACCGAGCTCTTAATCTGGTTTTCTCAACTCCTTGGTGTGATGCATGGAGTTCTTCTAATATACCTCTTTGCAGGGAGGCTGGTATTATGATTTTGTTGCTCTTAAGCAAAATACCATCTTGAACCCCAATCTCATCTCTAAAGTTCCAAAACGGTAAGAGGTAGCTTGGGCAGTCAGCTCGATTGGTAGGCCAGCCGGACATGACCATATTCAAAAGTTCTTTTAGTAATGGGTCTTACAACGTCTCAACTCGCATTCTAGTTGTTGAAAATTAAAGTAGGTCATCATACTGTGGATATTGAGGTCAATTCCTTCAATGTGCATGCTAGGTCTAGGTGATACTCGTGATAGGCAGTCTGAAATTGGTACTGTTTTTCCTGGGGTATATTTCACAATGAAGTCATATTCTTCCACTTTCAGTAGCATTCTTGGAGGTGCTCGTGATAGGTCCTTTAGCGCTATCGATTCTAATGGCTTATGATCTGTGTGGATGGTTATTTTGTAACCCCACACATAATGGTGAAATCTCTCCAAGCCAAAAACGATGGCTAACATTTCCCTCTCGATGTTTGAGTATCGAGTTTCTGGGCCTGACAGTGTCTTGCTTGCAAATGCCACTGGCATTCCCTTTTGTAGCAGAGCCGCGCCTAAACCTGCGGTCGATGCATCCACCTGTAACACCTGTCCTTCGGGTCAAAATATCGGAGTGTTGTATTTCTTCTGATTTCTTCTTTGATTTCCTCAAATATTTTCTGTTGCTGAGATGACCACGTGAAATCATTTCTTTTAGATATCAAGTCACGAAGGGGTCAAGGTTGCAAGTGGTGGTGAGAATTTGTTTAGGTAATTAACCAATCCTAGAAAACTGGTGAGCTGTTTTACATCCTCGGGTGGTTGCATTTGCATAATCACCTCTACTTTCTTAGGATCTGGTTTGATACCATGTTTCGAGATGATATGATCGAAAAAGGGTATTTCAGATGTCTTTACCACAAATTTCTCTGAGTTGAACTTACAGTTTTTTTCTCTTGCCCTAAGCATTAGTTGCTTCAGTGCTTCGTCATGATCACTACCATCTTCTTCGAATCCATATACGATTATGTCATCACATATAGAAAGGACGTTTCTAAGGTCACCAAAATTCTTCTTCATGGCTCTCTGAAATTCATCTTGGGCGCATTTTACTCCCATGGGAAACCTGTTGAACATGTATCTACCAAATGGTGTTATAAATGTCGTAAGTCTTCTTGAATTCTTGTCCAGGTTTAGGTGCCGGTATCCAGATTTGATGTCAATGGTTGTGAACCATCTTGCGCCATTTAGCTCAGCGGTGATGTCCTCAAATGCCGGAATGACGTAATGTGGTCTGCGCACTACTTTGTTTAAGTCACGAGGGTCTAGGCATAGTCTGACCGAACCATTGGTTTTGGTTACACAAACAAATGAATTCACCCATGGTGTTGGTTCTGTCACAGGAGATATGCCTTGGGCTACTAAGGAGTCCAATTCCATTTTCAACTTCTCTTTTAGAGCTATCGGGATTCGTCGAGGTGGGTGTACAACTGGTGGTACTTCTGGGTCCACATGAATGGTATATTCACCAGGTAGACAACCAATAGAATCAAATACATCGGGGAATTCCTGAATGATTTTCTTTCTTTCATTTAAATTTCCTTTCCAATTTGATCTTGGCATTGGAACTGGTTTTGTATTCTGCTGGGATGCTTGGTCATCGTTTGTCTGTACCTAATGATTTTCTGTAGCAGTAGTGACTGATTTTACAGCTAAGTTTAGGGTCACTAACCCTAACTCCCGTGATGTCTGTAGTCCTATCAATATTGGCCATTTTGAATTTGCAACATGGAATGTTGCACTAATAAATCTGTTGCGGAATCTTACCCCTAGCCGACAGGTTCCTTCTTGATCAATTGTTGTTCCGCCGAAAGCAATTAACCGTATTGCCGTCGCTTTGAGTGGTACTCCATGCAGTTTTTTTTATATATTTCCTTGGGCAAAAGGTTGCTCATAGCACCTGTATCGACCTTCGTATTGACGTCTATCTGCACTTGTCTGTTGCCAATTTTTAACTTGGCATATGCCTCTATAGTGGTTGATGGTGACTGCTGAATGGAGTGGAAATATATATCTTCACTCGAATCACTGGCATTACTTTCATTTTGTGTCGCCGTGTGGATTCTCCTGTCTTTGTGCCACCGTGACTGCGTCACTCTTTTACTTGCATGTTTTTTATCTCCCGTCTTGGAGCGGCAAACATTAGCAAAATGTCCCTTTTTGTTGCATCTCATGCATGACTTTCCTTTTGCTGGGCACTCTCCTCGAGGATGTCCTTTGCCACAATATCCACACTGTGTTGGCTTTTTATTATTCTTAGCCTGAATTGCATGCACACTGCTCTCTTCTACTGGGATGCGTATAGCTTCAACTTGCTTGCAAGTCACCTCCTCTGTCTCTACTATGCGTAGCGCTTTTGCTATAGTCAGATCATTACCTTCCTTAATTAAGGATTTCTGCGCTGACTTTAGATAAATGCCGAATATGAAGAGATCGACTATAAGGGTGTCTTCCACCAGTTGATCGTATTCACATTGTTTGGCTATTTGGCGAAGCCGTTTCAAGAATGAGTGTGCCGATTCGTCTGAATTTTGTCTGCACTACAGCAGTTCGTGTCTTGCTATGCGAAAATTTGACATTGGGTTCGCATACTGTCTAAAGTATTTAATGTATGTTTCGACGGTCCTTTCTTCTTCGTGCCGAAAAACAAATGTGTCACTTATTTCTTGTCCCTCGACACCGGCCCATAACAAAAGATATCTAAGCTTGGCGTCGTCGTCAACGTTACGCATGGGACCTTCAAAATGGAGCCTGACTTGCCGAATAAATCTGTCCATTGATTTGGCAAAGTTTGCGATGGACCAATCTATTGTTGGTGGAGGTACTTGAGATGAAGCTGCCATACTAAATCTTATTGCTTTGGTATAAAGATAATTATCTTACCTTAGTGTTTGGTGCCTACGCACGTGTTCGTCTTTTTTTTTAAATCCTCGAGGAGAAAAAAAAAACAAATATTACGGCTTATTCATTATTTCCAATTCGTTTCATTTTGGTATAAGTGTGTCCTTGTAATCCCACTTCTAACACCATGTTATGTTGTGGGGTGGGGGGGGTTATCGGATAGGATGGCTACGATAATGAACGGATAAGGCGAGAGCTGAGTAATCACATGCTTTATTTTTGAAACGCCATTACAGGAAATTCACCAACAAACTAAGGGCAATAACTCTTCTCAACTTCCGAGTTATACAAGGGACTTAACTACTACAACAGTGTGTGTGTATTCATTCCAATTAAATAAGTGATAAGAGAAAGTAATTTCAGAATGTGGATCCTAAATTATCTTTTTTCTTTGATCACAAAAACAGAAATTCTTTTTTCTAACCCTCATTTTTATATTCAAGTTAGCATTTTTTTTGGCTTATGAATTTTGTCTTTATTTAAACTAGCAGGTTCCATGGAAATTTCCCAATACAACTGAGATTGTCATGAAAATAAGGAAAACTGGAAACATTATTTTTAAAGATTGAAGTTCATTTAAGAAATTCTCATACCTATCTAAATAAAGATTAAAAATTAACTGGTATTTTGAATAGATATTTGTGCCTATACCAACTTATCTATAAATCTTACACACCTAAAATGCGTTTATAAAACTTACACTCTCCACACCGTTCAAGCTGAACAGCTACTTTTACTGTTATAAAATGGTTCCCAAAGATTTTTTTATTTTATTTTTTTATGATCACTTTCAAAGTCAAACGATGCAATCCGGAGTAATAAATAGACCTCTTTCATAGTCAATTCGTTTGCCGGAGCTACCTTCCATCAGTGTAGACTCGTTCTTAGCCCAACTTTCTGACCTAACCTCCTGTCTATAGCAACAAGCATTTTTGTCACGAACCTCAGTATGGAACGGACTGTACCTCCTGCCTAAACAACAAGTAAGTCAGAAATCCACAAGCTTCCATACGTGGTACCTATACGTATACTTTCTGGATCTCTCCCCTTTTTTGGTCTATACTTCTTACAGGCAACGAACGCTTTTGCAGCTCAGTAATCTTGGTGATTTTCCTCGGTTGAAATCTCACAACCGACCGAATTCGTTCTGTCACTAAGTTTCTTCTGATCTTTCCTTTTCTACAAAAAAAAGACATTCTTAGATAAAGTTGCCTCCCTTATACTGTTTATTCAAAAAAAAATAAAAGGAGGAAACTTTCCATATAACCTTTCTCCACGTTTTGGACTATTTCTTCTCCAAGGACATTTGGCGCCAACATTACTCCATTTTGGCGCGCAACAGCCTCCGACCATTAACGTCAGCCTCACATTGTGCATATTTGGAGATATCCAGAGACCAAGAACTCTACTTTGCGTTCCCTGCACCCTGTCAAATTTG
>OZ038501.1:40741858-40911858 GCA_964036315.1 Acanthosepion esculentum
AGGAAATTGAGATCCGCAAAAACCAGATACAATACCTTCTCACGAGAACTCCTAGCAGCTTATTCGGTACGATATTTTCACCTTTATGAGTGATTATAAATTCTTGCAGGGCGCATTCCAATCAACTTCGAGAGATAAGATATTTGGATTATTTTCTCTAGTCTATACGTATACGTCGACATCACGAGACCCTTACTTCCTTGTGAAGGATATAGCTATTTGCTAACATTTATTGGTCTTTTTACCACACTGGTGCCAATTATTTCCCATAGCTGCTATTTCTGCTTTTTGTTTGGCGGGACGCGGGATATTCTGCCGTTACAAAAAAAAAAAAGAGGTCGACAAATCAAATAGGATTTATTCTATTAGTTCATGAAATTTTTGGGTAGTCACACAACTGCCGATCATCCTGAAGCAAATACCATGGCAGGAAAGTTCCATCGCAATTTGAAGTCAGCTCTGAGAGCAAAGTTTAGCCGGTTTAAATGCAAACTGCTCTCATTTTGCTCTCACACATTCTGTAACCACCTTATACAGGACCCTTCAAGTTCCTCTAAAGACATCACAAGCAGGGACAGCGTGTCTTCACACAGAAAACCCTGACTGACTTGATTTTGGGGGTTCCGTTATGGCCTTTCGCCATTTTGACGTTACATTGTCAAACATCAACTAATAATATACATCGTGTATCTGCATGACTGCTGCGGTGCGTACGCAGGAACCCCGACGTGGTTGGACCCCCAAAAGGGCTAGTTTCAGCAGGGTTTTTTTTCTTGCTTTTTGCACTTTTTACTTTTTTTCCTGCCTAAGTTATATTGTCAATCATCAACTATAATAATCGACAGGACCGGTGCTTACTACCCCGAACCTCTCAACCGCGTGGGGGGGGGGGCATACCTGCTGTGGAGTGGGGCAGAAATGCTAATTTCAGTGGCGCTTATTTTTTTTAATTTTCTTTCTGAACAGTTCTTTTATATCAATTAAGAGGGGAATATATCTCGGTAAAATCATTTTTTATTCCGAGATTTGTTTTTACTAATAGTACTACTAATCAGAAGTTCGCGGTTAGTAATTAAAATAAAATTCCTAGTTCCTATTTTTTACATTTTTAGAAAGATAAAATGATCGCTTAAAAAATAAAAATGCATAAAGATTTCAACAGACGGAAAAATTTTCCCGAAAACTGTTTTTAAAACAAATTTTTAAAACAATCTCGTTTGCATTGTGTTGGAATCATTATAAAACTTTTTTTTCAGCGGAGATGCGTCGGCGATTAATCTTTATGGAAATGTAAAAATTTGCGACTTAACATTTTTTAGAGTAAAATTTAATCATTAAAATATTGGTGGTTATTACAAGAAGAATAACATTTTCTCATTTAAATTCTTTAAATAAAAAAATAAAAAAACTATTCGTTATAAAAGCAAATAATTAAGGAATGTGTATGAATATGAAATTGGATAATTCCTTGATTTTTGGTAATTTAAAAAAGCGCTGCCCTTCCCCACCAAATTTCCCTCGAGGGTTTGTGGCCTCCAGGTTGGGAAACTTTGAAATCGACACTTAGTAGAGAGGTGGGGGGGATCTAATTTCTGTCACCGTCCATAGCTGAGCAACGTCTCTAAAGTAAGGTCAACAAGACATTAATTCATTTTGTTGCTTGAACAAACTATTGTAGTATCCAAGTTCTGTAAATATGTAGATAAATTGTTTCTCTCAGGCATATATACCTGTCATTTTCTGCATTCCCTCATAAACAAAGTGTTATCATATCATGTGGACATTAATACTTATTTTTGGAATTTAAGATAAATTTATCTCCACCAGACAATTCAATACGAGAGACAATAAAACATATGAGTTGTCACGGTAAATGTCCAAAAAGTAAGGTATAAGCATAAAATTTAGTATGTCAGTATGTTTATCACTAATAAAAATTAGGTATATGTTATCAGCACTACTATTCTACTTTTCAGCCAAAGTTGTCATCGAGATTGAGGAATTTGTCACATCTTTACGAGAGTATAAATATCTTCCTCGGAGAATATGGTGTCAGTCGACTGACGCCACCCATGCGTTATCTATGTTCAATCGCTTTCCAGATAAATTAAAATTAAATTTTAATGTTTTTCAAATCTTTTTTGTTATTATTTCAAATCTTTGGGAAATTTTTTGTTAATGTTTCAATTTTGATTGCAGAGTCCTGCAAGCGCCCTCGGATGCAATACTCTTTGCAGGACACTAAAACAAGAACTCATGAGGGATTTACTGCTCTGGAAACCTAGCCATAGAACAAGACGGTTTGGTGACGTATCAACAACCGACATTGACCAGTTATGACACAGAATGCCACCCTAATGACCTCCACACACGTGATGGTTGGCGTGATAGACTCATGAAAGTCCGAGCTAGCTCGATCGAATAAAATATATATTTATTATAGAAATATAATTATATTTTGTTTGAGCATTTTATCAACATTATTGTAAAAATATTGGAATGCATAGAATGTATACAATTACACATAGATTCATCATTATAGTCATATGAATACGCACGTCATACACATGCATTATTTCAATCAAACACATACGAAAGGGTACTGAAAAGTTCTCGGTTCTATCAAGAAGCCCTTTCCCACATGTTATGTTTCGACATTTGGTCATATTTTAGGAAGTAGATCGAATTGGGAATTTATCTACATTCCCTCATAAAATTCACAATTATTCAACGCACATGACACAGAAATATATAAATTTACACGCATATATTCACAAAGCATGATTTCACACACATGTATCTATAAAGACTCATTTACATCGATCGCCACACACGAACACAAATTTCAAGCAAAATAACTCTTTGCGACAGAAAAAAGTTATTTCCCTTAAAAATCTTTATTGTTTAGTTTACATTGGCATGCAATGGTAATTTAAATTTATTGGAAGAGAAACTAGTTTTATCGAGAGAAAACTCGTTTTCTTTGAAAGTCGCAAAGATTTTAATTGCCTTTTTAATTTTATTTATTCACATTTTTTTTCAATTTTGTTAATGATGGCTAATCTAAAAAATCGTCTATCCATATTGTTATTGGAACTTACTCATAATATTAATAGACTGTTCCGTACCTCATAAATACTGCGCCTCAAGAACCCGTGTATACGGGTTCTAATGGGCATATTTTTGGCCGAGCCTACGGGCTCGGGGAGCCCACATTAAACCGGCCTTGTGCCACATTCAACACACGTGAGAGTGTTGTTAAACATCGACACAGAGTCAGTGAGTGAGTCAGGCAGTCGGCCAGTGAGAGTCCGTTAGAGACAGAGTCGCGTCAGACGATTACTGTAAGACATTGGAATAGTGATACTTCGAGACAACATAGTTCTCTCTAACATAACCTGATTGTTATTACTAACACTTCTACTTCTTTTGTACATATTCTGTTTGTAATATATCTATTTTATTCCATACCTGTGTTCGAGTTATTCTTCAATGGTTCTACCTTGGACCATCACCGTGGTACAAGGCACCTGGACCATAACACATATGAATAAACGCGGAATTGGAACTCAATTCTCTCGCGAATTCTCGGGTTAAAAGACTTCAACTTCATAGTCATTTACAATAATAATTTCAACTTCATAGTAATTTACAATTTAATTTTTCATCTTATAAACAAAACTACATTCTTAAAGTCGAAATTATGGTCAGGCCTTACAATGAACAACTAATGCGTCTTTTTTTAAATTTATTTTTTAAAATTTTTTTGCAAAATATCACTTTTATTTCTATAACCTTTATTTAAATTTCTAGATGTCTCACCTATTTATTCCGTGGGACTTTTTTGCAATCTATTTTGTAAATTCCTGCTTCAGGTTTTCTGTGGTTATTTAGCCGTGTGTCACAGGATTTTTGAACAAATTTGATTTTTGACAAATTTTATATTAAACTGAGATATTTTTTCAGTTGCAATCGTAATTGACTTGGTAGGTAATATTATGTGTCGAGATTTAGCAGGATTATTTTCGTTTTTGTTTTTTTGGATTTTGTCAACTACCTTCACGTTGTATATGAAATAATTAGGTTATTAAAAGTAGTTCCACTGTCTCATCATGCAAAGACCGAGGGCTATAAACTATAAGTGTCCTTAAGTAGAAATTTTTAATTATACCGGATTTTATTTTGTTGTTGCGTGACAAAAAATTTATGAGATAACTTTTGCTATAGGGTTTTCGGTAAACGTTTAGTTTTAGTTCATTATCAATACAGTTAAACACAATTTGAAGAAATGTTTATGTGTGGATGTTTCTGTTTCATAAGTAAATTATTTTGTATGTTCAATGTTGTTTAGTTTGTTTAAAAGACCAGGTTAATATTCTGTATTGATATATTAATAAAACATTATCGATATATCGGAAATATGGTGAGTCTTTAGGCAAAATATTTGGGAAAGGATCAGTTTCTGGAAAGTCTAAAGAAAGACACGATAATACAACGCCTAGAGGCGATACCATCAGTAAGCCCAATTTCTGTCTATCGAAAGTAAAATAACATTGGTTTGTAAGTCCATAAATCTCTATAAGTTTGTCTATCGATATGGTTATTTTTTTCTTTTAATGAAAATTAGTCCAAGAGTTCAGAGTTTGGATCGAATAATCAGTCTTTAAGTTTAAGATATTGTACTGTAGTTTCATACCTACCACTTATTTATCTGTACTATTTCAAATTGACCTACTGATAACGCTATAACGTTAAGCTAATTGCATTTAAAAATATTGACATTTTAATTTTTAATGTTATTGTGCGCACAATCACTTTCTGTACTTCCTAGGGAATTACTTTGGTCACTCAGACTACAAAAACAAAAGGAATAAATAAAACAAAAAGGAATTTCTAATCAGTTTTCGTTGCGCTGAGCTGATTGTTAGATTGTGCATGAAAATGATACAAATATCAATCGTCAATAGGTTTCCTATGACTTAACTGGCAAGGCCCATCACCAGCCGGCATCAGGATAAATGGATCCTGATATCTTTAATTACACCTTCATACACGGCAGTTTGATCTACGTACGGGCCTTTTTATGAATTCCAACAAGACAGTTGAATGCAGAATGCTAATTTCAATGCACTTAAAAACATTAGTAATAAACCTTTAGCTCTGGATTTTTGTTTCCCACCAACTAAACATGATTATTTTCTCCTTAGCATCGGCGAATTTCATATCCATTTCAATGGTAATATGAACCTTAATTACAATGCAGCCAAAATTTAAAAAATGATTGTATTTTAAAATGACAGCAAATACATAGATTTCCAACAACAATCAAATGTGCTCATATGTTTGTTTTCTTTTGCTTTTAAATCACCACCAATTTAATACTCGTTTATAACGATTCTACGATACGTTCCAGCCAGTTTGAATATCGCGAGAATCAGTTGCTCAGCCTTGATTTATTGAAAGCAACAAATCAGAAGGGACTTTATAGCGCATGTGCGAAGAAAAATGTCCTGTGGTCAGCAGTGAGATGGCATTGAGTGACTTTCTGTAGCTTAATCGCCGTATTCAAAACCACTGAGCAAATAGATTTTTCAGCTTTTTCCAGTTTTTTCTTTTTCTTTTTTGATAAAACATCACATCATACGGGTATGTCTATAACTCGCTACAGTCCTTGATTACGGACATTTAGAAAAACTTAAATTAAAAGAGAACTTGATGATGCAGCGGACGAGGATTTGACTGTTTTGAACCAAAATCAGCGGGAAAGGAAATTTGCTGGAATCATCTTTTATTCGGAAAAAGGAAGCAGATTACAGCGAGAAGGGTGAGAGTAATTTTTCTTGTGTCTGTCTAAATCTGTTGAATTCTCTTTTTGATGAGGGCCTTGCTCAATTCTCCAAATAAATACAACTCAAGCAACAGTAAAATCATTTTGCAATGAACAGGTCCCAGGAAATGTATACTTACACTACAACTTATCTAAAATCCCTTATAACAAAAAAGGAATCGTGTTTTCCTTGTTACCCTTTCAGTGAAGTTCATTGGAAAAGATTTTACGGTGTTGACAAATGTCATTTATTTCGTATATTTCTCAGACATTCTTTGAATCACATATTTATAAGAGCAATTGTATTTTTTGTGTATTTATGAAGAAAGTAAATACAATGTTGAGGAGGCCGTCAGAATTGTAGATTAGGTCACGTTATACCTAAATTGATGGTTACTTATAGCGATATCCGATTAAACTGGTGATTATCGCTTTGGATTAGGGAAGTTTTGCAGACAGCTGGATAATCTTATTTGGATGTGCAGGTTTTTGTCTTTTATATATAATACAATTTGATTCAGTATTTTTGTAACGGCGAAGACGATGAAGTATCAGGATTTTATTATTAATTTCTCCCGTCTGAGATATTTGTATACTCAGTAAAGAACACGGAAACACACACACACACACACACACACACACACACACACACACACACACACACACACACACACACACACACACATATATATATATATATATTGCATATATATATATATATTTATATTGCATATATATATATATATATATATATATATATATATGTGTGTGTGTGTATATATATATATATATATTTATATTGCATATATATATATATATATATGTGTGTGTGTGTGTGTGTGTGTGCGTGTGTGCTCTTTACTGCCTATACAGGTTTCAGGAAATATTTCAGACTGAACAGAGAGAAATTAACGATGAAATAATGATGCTTCATCGTCTTTTCGTTATACAAATATTGAGAATTAACTAACTTATTAGAAACATAAAATTTTATAAATATTTTCAGAACAAAAAAAACTAAAAGAAAATATAAGTAAAATAAACAATTTGTCGTGTCCACTAAAGTATCAAATACAATAAACCAATCACACTCAAGAAAACACTTACATAAAAACACACCAATAAAATCATAGATTACAAATCAGAATATTTGTTGTATTAGTCATCATTATTTTTAGGTAGATACCGACCAAATATCGTACGGGCGTAGTAGAAAACATACCACGTGCCCTTTTAGGGCCAATTAGGAATAAATAAATACTTTAATTCTGGAGCCGATTTTGTTTGGAAAAAGTGTATAAAAACATACAAAATCCGTTCCCAAACAGGATACACGCGGCTGTCACCAAACTCCACACAACTCTAGCTGATGACCTTCATGACCTCATGTTAAAAGCGACAGCGTTGACAAACTTCAGACTACGGCAACACCGTCAACAGTAAGAAACAATTCCTATCTCTCGTATCCGTTTTTACTATGAATCACGCACACACATGTTGACTTTTTCATACAAACACACATATGACATTTTATTGTTTCTCACATACGTACAGAAGGACAGTTTATATTTTATTTCAGAACTTTATTAACCCAAACAAAAAGACATTACTTTCCAATCTATCATCAACTGCTTGTATTCTTGTCGCTATATTAAATTAATGTTTATTTGTTGAAATTACGTTGTCTTTTCTACTGAATTTCATTTCTTCAATGAAAATCGCGTGATTATTCTAGACAGCCAAATTACGAGCGACTCTAACGATATTTTGTTAATGTTTCGAATCCCGACACTCCAAATTTTAACATTCAACGAAAAACCGAGTAGAACGATTCCTACAAATTCACCTAATGTTTTTATCGCAGCGGAAAATACTAGAAATTTATATGAACAAAGATTTCCCCGTCCCCAACACAATCCCCAACACAATAAACTACTTAAGAACAACATAACTAAAACATACAGAAAAAGCACCAAAACCTACAGAATACGATTAAATGGAAGCTAAAAAAATCGCCCGAATATCAGACCTAGATGAACAAATGAATTGCATCGCTGAATCACAAAAATTGATTACACTGAAAGACCACAAAGAAAACTTTTAAAAGACAATATGCAGACTCATAAACTCAGCCGAAAGTGAAATACGTATAAGAAGTAAAATAATACAAGAAAGAATTAATTCAGAACTAATAAGGAAGTTAGGGGTAAACCAGTTTAAAAATACAAAAACAACTTTAGACTGCTCTCGCAACCTAAAATACAAACTTAATTGCAAATTTATAAAACTAGATATAAAATATTATTACCCTTAACCTTAGCTCAAGAACATCTCCTTAGCTCAACAACAAACGAAGCAAAAATCATTAAGCACTGCCGAAAATCACTCTCTCTCTCTCTCTCTCTCTCTCTCTCTCTCTCTCTCTCTCTCTCTCTATCTATCTATCTATCTATCTATCTATCTTATAGCGGGCCTGGTGTTTACGTGTTGTTAAATTAGGAAAACGTGCGTTTATTCCTGCTAGAAGATCCACTACAAGAACATGGCGGACTCAGAGATTGAATCCAACATAAAGAAGTGTAAAGAAAACCAACAAGACCGATATGTATATACCACAGTATATGCATCAAACAACTGTTGTGAGACCAATACTTCCCTACATCATGGACTCTCCCAGTACTATATTATTATGTGAATGGTAGTATCATGGGAGTAGCACCAGTAATGCGCAACCGGCCTTGTGCCACATTCGACCCGTGTGTGTGTGTGGGGGGGGGGGGGTAAATATCGTAACACCAGTAATGCGCAGCCGCGTACGATACCAATATCGAACACCACTGGATAGTAAGCTCTGCTTACTCTTACACTATTCTTTGTAACTTTTCTGTTTAATATATCTTTCTTACCTCTAACCCGTGTTCCGTGTTTTCCTTCCGTGGCCCCAACTTCGGGTCCACATCAGTGGCGACAGAGGATTCGAGACACGCATCCACACCGAAACCCCAAAGCCCCAGTCCCACATCAGTGGCGACAGAGGACTCGTTTAACTCCACTGGTTCCCACATCAGTGTTGAACTAGAATTTGAGCTGGCATTACTACATCAGCGAACGAAACGCAATACACAGCTACCTTTCAAGGTTACTCAAATATGTGCAAACAATAAACGAGCAACCAAGTATCGAGAACGACTGCTTACAAAAAACCCAGCTTGTGCACAAAACAAACTGACAAACTCAAGAGCTCGAAGTACTACGTTTGAATCGAAAAAACTATTCACCAAGTCGCGCATTTAGCAAAGTGTTAAAAAATTTTATGAAATTGATTTGAATTCCTACGAATCTCGTGCATAAAATTACCCTCCCCTGAAATTGATTGAGGTGAGTTTTTTCTAAAAAAAAAAAAAGCAAAGCAAATTCTCTCAAAAGAAGTAAAACAAAATCCAGTGTATTTATTTTTTTTTTTGCTGTCTAAGTGATATTTTTCTCCCCACAAAAAAAAATATAAGTGTGGAGAAAATTTAAATGGTCACATTGAATTTAACTGAACAACGGTATCTCGAAAGATCTAAACCAGTAAGTAGTTTTTATTAATTGACTAGATTTGGTACACGGGTTTTCAAAGCAACAGTACTTGCTGTTATTTCTTTCTTTCTGTTTTGTGTGTTCTTTCATTACTTTTCTACATATTATCTAAATATGGAAGAATTCCAAAAAATAATTGTCCAAATGTTAAAGGTCCAGATGGACCACCAACAAAAATCAGATGAAAGACAGCAGAGATTGGAAGAAAGATTCCTCAAATTACAGTCGGACCAACAAACAGAACAGAAACTTCAACAACAAAAAAGCGAAGAAAGACAGCAACTCCACCAACAAAAATCAGACGAAAGACAGCAACAATTGTTTATGGAATTACATAAACAACAAATAGAATTCCAACAATTTACACTTCAGAAAACAGAACTACAGCAAAAACAACTTGAAGAATTACTTGTAAATTCATGTAACGGCTCTAAAAACTCTGAAAAAGATACGACATTTTCCCAGAGTACAATCTACAACTAGATTGAAACATTCGAATACGTACCAGAGGAAGACAAAACATTCGAGGCTTTTTACAGGCGTTATGAAGATATTTTCAATGTAGACTGTGAACAATTGCCTAGTGAAAAAAAGGTACGTCTGTTATTAAGGAAACTGGGAGCTATCGAACATGTTAGGTTTATAGACTATATATTACCCAAGAAAATTACGGACCTGAATTTCTCAGAGACTATTAAGCTCCTAAGGGAACTATTCGGGCCTAAACATAATCTTGTTCCACAAACGTTGGAAATGCCTGAACACAGTCAAGGACAACCAGCAAGATTTTCTAACGTTTGCAGCGTCGGTAAACAAGCTCTGTAATGATTCCAAACTAGCCGAGCTGACGGCCGACGATTTTAAGTGCTTAATATTCGCACATGGTCTAGTATCAGTAGAAGACGCCGAGGTCAGACGTCGGGTACTTACCAAACTCGAAAACGAACAGGGATTGACTCTCCAAAAATTAGCAAATTATTGTCAAAGAGTAATTTCTGTCAAGTGTGACTCAAAAACGATCAAGGAATCAGGTGTGGCTCAGATTAGAAAAATCAGAAGCAACCCAACCTCTTATTCCCCGCAAAAAGACAAAAGGCAAATCTCATATTCTAAATCCCGCAATAAACAAAATACGAATAGGCTAAAGAAACCTCCCGGACCATGTTACCATTGTGGAAAATGGCATTGGATGAAATTCTGTCCATTCAAGAAGAAAACATATTGCAAAAATTGCAATAAAAATGGTCATAACTTAACTCAGTGCTGGTACGCCAACAAGACGAAGAAACACAAAAGAAAAATTAGGCAAGCCCAATCAGACAACATAGTCGATAGGAATTTAAGAAAATACGTGACTGTTGATATTTTTAATAACACTATAAAATTCCAGCTTGATTCGGGTTCTGACCTCTCAATTATCAACTGGCGTACTTGGCGAATGTTAAACAAATTAATTAAAGACGGATAAAACAGCAAAATCCGTAACTGGCGAGAATATTAACATCTTATGCCAGTAACACTAAATGGAGTTACCAACACGCTGAAAGCCTACGTACTAGAAAATTCAGATAACCTATTCGGAACAGATTGGATAGAAAAATTCAATCTATGGGATTTCCCAATGAGCACTTTTTGCAGAAAAATAAAAAGTACAACGTCCAATCCAGGTTTTTCCTGGCGGCCTTGGGAAATGTTCTAAATTTAAAGGGTGAAGGACGGTGCAAGACCAGTTTTTAAAAAGAAACTGAATGTCCCTTTCGCTGCTCTAGAGCAGATCAACAAAGAATTGGCAGCACCTCCGGTTTATGTAAAAAAAAAAGTCCAACCAAATACGGGTATGCGCAGATTTTTCCACAGGGCTAAACGATGCTTTGCAGGATCACCATTATCCCCACCCAAGCCCTGAAGAAGTCTTCAACAAATTGAATGGCGGAAAAATCTTTTCCAAAATAGACCTCTCAGACGCATACCTTCAGATAGAGGTGGATGAAGAGAATTCTAAATTGCTCTGCATAAACACCCATAAATGTCTGTACAAATATAACAGACTGGCTTTTGGGGTCAAGGTTGCGCCTGCAATCTTTCAGCAGGCCATGCTGGGCGACCTTGACTACGCCACAGCCTATTTTGATGATATACTGGTGACCAGTAAAACGTCGGCAGAGCACCGGAACCATATAATAAACGTATTCAAGAAGTTACAAGAATACGGGCTTAAGGTTAAGGAAGCAAAGTGTGATTTCTTCTTACCAGAGATCAAATACCTAGGTCACATTATAAATAGAGACGGTCGTCGGCCGGATCCAGAAAGAGCCAACGCGATCAGACACATGCCGGCCCCAGTTAACGTTCAATCGTTACAAAGCTTCCTCGGCCTTGCTAACTTCTACCAAAGTTTCATTAAGAACATGCAAAATTTCAGAGGACCTCTCAACGAACTTTAAAAAAAGGATAAAGCATGGGTATGGACCCCTGAATGCCAAGACGCATTCGAGAAGATCAAGAAAACACTTACTTCGGATCTCTCTCACCCACTACGACCCTAATCTCGACATCATAGTCGCAAATGATGCAAGCCCATTGGGCATCGGTGCTTGCATTCTCCACAAACTGCCAGATGGTTCGCGAAAAGCCATAGCACACGCATCTAGATCTTTACTACCATCAGAGAAACAATATTCCCAAATAGAGAAAGAGCGTCACTAAGTTCCATAGATACCTACATGGAAGACGGTTCATACTGCAAACGGACCATAAACCTCTAATAACAATTTTTAGTTCCACGAAAGGCCTACCGGTCTATACGGCGAATAGATTACCTCGTTGGGGAATGATTCTTTTGAATTATAATTTTAAGATCGAGTTCCTAAAATCTAAAAGTATTTATCATGCGGACAGTTTTTCGCGACACATTCCTAAACATACGGAAGTTTTTGAAGACTCCATCATTGCTACACTAAGGACGAATTATGAAATAAAAAATATGATTGCGAATACAATTAGAGAACTCCCAGTTACTTTGGCCGACATAAAAAGGGAGTCTTGAGAGGATGAATTCATCCAAAGTATCAAAAACAAAATTCGCAACAAAGACCTAAATGTGCCTGAAGTTTTCTCCCTCTGTGAGGATGTTCTACTGTATAATGACCGAGTAGTGATTCCAAATAGCCTACAAAGAAAAATCCTTAAGGATTTTCACATGGGACATCCGGGGAAGAGCCGTACAAAAAGCCTCATGCTCGTATATTGGCCAAATATGGACAAAGACATAGCAGGCATGATAGAATCTTGTAAGGGAGGCATGCTTGCAGCAAAATCTCCGACTACGACGTGCAAACCATGGCCAAACACAGACCATCCATGGCAGAGAATTCATGTGGATTTTGCAGGGCCCCTAGACAACGTGTACTACCTTATTGTTGTGGATAGCCACTCAAAATGGCCTGAGGTCCTGCATTGTAAAAAACCAACAACCCACTGCACGATCGGATTTTTACATGAGATATTCGCGCGTTTTGGCGTGGTAGATTGTGTAGTGACTGATAACGGCACTCAATTCACATCAAGTGAATTCAGAGACTTTTGCAAGTCGTATCAAGTGGACCACATTACGACGCCTCAGTATCACCCCAGGTCGAACGGTCAGGCCGAGAGGTTCGTGGACACTCTAAAAAGAGCTTTAAAAAAGGCACTAGGCACACCGACGGATAGAGAATTACAACAGTTTCTGCAGGTGTATAGGATAACCCCTAATCCTAACACGCCTATGGGACGCTCGCCTGTAGAAACAATGTTCGCAAGAAAAATCAAGTCCGTCTTTGATAAACTCATTCCACGGCAAGCTAAGTTCAAGAAAACCGTCTCGCTCCCTAAGAAATACTTGAATCCTGGCGACAAAGTCCTTTTGAAGGCTTACAAAAACAACATAACATTCTGGGAAGTAGGCAACATCAAACAGAGAATTGGCGAACTGGTATATATTGTCCAGGGACCGAAAAATACCCACAAACGCCATATGAACCAGCTCAGGAAATGCCGTTTGAAGGAATCTGAGGAATCACCACAAAATATCTGCGAAGAGCCGATCGACGTAATATTCGATCTTGACATGCCCCAAGTCTCTCCGGAAATACGACGCTCGGGGAGAAAGAGAAAATTTATCTCAACCACTCGACGTGAATCCCAAGAGGAAGACGCGATGATGTTATATCACGTGCATGGCGTAGATTTTTATCATGTGACAGCGTGAAAAAGATTTCCAATACACAAGCCAAAAGATCGAAGAATACGCTACAAAATTTAAATATATTATAAACATTGCAATATATTACCAGATATATTATAATCTATACGATTAATAAGAGGTCTTTTTCTTTTAATATGTAATGCCTCTAAGATTTTAAGGCGTCTAATGTCTGTATGTTTATCTATAATTTTAGTATTTTCTACAAGTATTTTACGTATATCAGATTTTGACTAAAATATTGACCCTGAAGATGAACAATGATGTTCGAAAGCGCTAGGTCATCGTATGGACAATACATATTTCGAAACTATTTTCAAATAAAAAGTCTCATTAGAGAATATGAGAAAATTCAAAAGAAAATATGTAAGACTATGTTGCCTTTAACATTAAACACTACATGTTTGAATATATATATATATATATATATATATATATATATATATATATATATATATATATATATATATATATATATATATATATATATATACAGTGCTTAATGATTTTTCATATATATATATATATATATATATATATATATATATATGCAACATTTTGCAACATTTTTATTAATAGATTGACAGAAGGGAAAGGAGAGTATATAAACACACATGTACTTAAATTAGAAGTAATAAACTGGTTTAGAATTTATATGTGTGAGGGACATGCTCACACGCGCGCGTATATTCAAGAAGCTACACAATATCCACAAAGACCTCACGCTGTCACACAATGACATTTGACATAATAGAGAATCCAGAGAAATGTTTGTTTAGATGGGTATTTATTTCAGGGAGAGATAGATTATCACAAAGTAAAATTAATATTGAAAAACAATCGAAATTGTGACGTTATTTTTTATTTTAGTGGATATGAAACAGTTAATTCTGATGCAATGACGTTGTTGGTTAAACTGTTTTCAAGGATAAAATATTTTATGTTAGAAGAGGTTTTTAATCTACTGGCAAACAGATTGTTTACGAAAAACTCATATCTTGGAATATATTTGCATTCCATTGCGCCTAGTTGTATGCTTGTCAAATCTTAACTGGATAAATGAGAATTCATTTTAATTTGAGAAAGAGCGTCCAAGTAGATATTTTAATTATATTTTAGAGTGTTCAATGTATTATTGACAAATGTGTAAAATCAAAGAAAAGTGCAGAGGTTTTGGATAGGAAACTTTAAAATTTTGATTTTTAAAAATTGTTCTTTTAACATAAACTCAGTTCGTTCATGATTAAAGCCATTTCTTATGTAATAAGTAGATGTCAGGTTGTTGTTGAATCAACAATCGGTGATTGGTAGTGGACCCTTTTGGTATAACTTAATGTAGATATAAAAAAAAACTGAGTGCTGACAGTCGCAGTGAACGGACATCTTTTTTTTTTTCCTCAAGAATGCGATTTGATTTAAGGAAAATAGGTAAGTGATGATTTAATAATTGCATACAGAAAAAAATGTTAATAAAAATAAAATAAAATAGGGAGAAAATCAAACTACGGAAGTAGTTTGATACTAAAATGCAAAAAGACACACAAAAATAGTGAAATTAGGCGTTCAAACACAATCGAGATAAGTAAAATAATTTTTGTACCCAACCGACTAAAGGGAATATGAAAAAATGAATACCCCGTGTCAGTAACATGCTAAAAACAAAATATTTTACAGATAAATCACATTTAGTTCAAGCAACTATTCCTGTCGCGAAGGCTGTCGTGGCTTAATAAAAAAAAAACGTTTCTGTGACCTTCAAGTTGTAATCTGTTTGACCTGCACAAAACTGAGAATATGCCCTCTCGGTACGACGCAGCACACTCATGATTTTGGATGTCCTCCGGGGTGACACACTAACGGAGATTTCCTTGGCAAATCACGCACCAATTTCGCCAATCCATGGCAGTCTTAGATAAACAGTACATTTAGCATTAATGCTCGATTACATGACATCTAATGGTTATATCTTCTGTTGTCAATTACCATATTATAATTTTTGTAATTTTTTTACAGTTAGCTTCACTCTGTACACGGCCCGGGAACCGCTTAAGGTGGAGAGTTACAGAACAAAAGGTATAGTTTATGCGGATAGGTGAGGAAAGTAACGGTTAATCCTAAACTTGAACAGGTTAAGATTGTAGTGATCAGAAAAACAGAGCAGTGATTCGCGGGAAGACGCTGCACGAATGGAACTTACTTCTCACCAATAGAATATGGAGGGAATGTGAGTGGCATGGCGGGTCCGAGATGTGAAGGTTGGAATTGGCAGAACCAATGAATTCTGTTCGTCCGAGCACTTTCCATGCAAATTGCGATAGAGCAGTGAGAGGCCTGCTACATCCTGCCCGAAAAGAGAGTTTGGAGTGTGAAAAATAAATTGTCACCCACAAGGACAAAGAAATTTTGATAGACCGGAAAGTCACAATAGGGCAGCTCCTTCCCAAATATGATAGTAGTACTCAATTTTAGGCTTAATCTGGCTCTTGTAAAGATAGAGTATAGCACAAGGAATCAGGTCCCTGGGGCGGTACAAGGAACTGATCATTGTTCCTGCATGTTTAGCGACGACTCGTATGCACGAGTTTCCCTTGAGGTTTGGGGTAAGTTTAAGGCCCAAAAGTCACGCAAGCACCCACTCCAAACCAAGCGACATCCATTCATCGTGACTGGTGGTAGTTCGGTGTCCGAGTAGCGATGATGGCATGTAACTAGTTTGGTTTTCGATGCATTGATTGTAACCGGCCAGTTGTCCCCCACTGAGATGTTAAAGGTAGATCGGATAAGAGATCAGCTATCAATCTTTGGTCATCACGGATTTTAGCCGTGCACCAGACATACTTAAACTTGGGATTTCTCTTTTGCTGACAATTAACCATTCTGACTTCTTACAGTTAATGGCTCGTCGTTCATCAACATAAAGTCGTCCGCGTTTCTTATACTCGGTTAAGTTTATATCCTTTAATAAAAAATCCTGTTAGTGCTTCTGGTTCTTTCCGAACTGTTTCAATGTATGTTAAATAAATTTAGCGAGAAAACACACCCTTGACTTATTCCTGTACTCTCTCTCTCCATCGCTGCTGAAGTTCTCCTTACCGAAGTCTCTTTGCAGGCTTCACCGCGGTCGGAGATTTGTGGGGTTGTTAGCGCCGGTCCTTCTTTTTTGCATGGTTGGGAATAGGAAATTATTTTTTATTTTGTTTTTACTTTTAATCTCAGTTCGCTACTCCTTTTTACGAAAAAGACTTGTCAAAATGTAATTTGATCTACATGAGAACGGATGCTTCGTTGGGTTTATCTTTTCAAAAGATTGGTTCGAGGCACAGCTTGCCTTTTTCAAGATTTTGTGTGCAGTCTGATTAAGTGACCACTTCCAACAAATTCTATAATGCCACTGTTTTTATACTTCTCTCCTATCGCTCTAACAATATCAACCCTAGAATACGAAATTGCAAAATATTTTAGCCATTTTAATTTTTTAAATTTTCGTAGTCACAAAGAGTGTTAGTATATTGGTTCTGTTTCCTATACTACAGCACCCCACACAGCAGAGTATAGGAAACAAAACCAATATACTAATATTTTGTTGCCACAAAAAATCCCCTTAAAAATGGCTAATGTATTGGCCGAAAGGACTCAGAACAATAAACAATATTCCTCCACATACTTAACCTTCAAAAAAGAATTGTGAGGATGCAAGAAAATATGAATATTCCTTACAAACACGCGCGCACACACGCGCGCGCACACGCACAAACACACACAAATAGAAGATAGAAAATGACAATTGACTTTGAAATTTAAATTTTTGAAGATCAAAGTTGACGGAAGATGGAAGTGATTTCCTCAAGCGAGGATTAGACCTAGCCGCCAATCTAGTACCGCGTTTAAATTCGTAAAGTCAGTGTACCAAGGAGGAAAGCTCATTAAAACAGTTACCCTGAAATATTTATAAAATAGACACAGAGAATCTACATTACGGCAATAGGAAAGTGATTGAAGTTGAGATGCTAGGCCAGAACCAATAACATTCTTCTTGGGATTTTGTCAAGAATCCCTAGATACATAGCAGAAGCACCAGATCAGATGTAACAGCAATATTCAATGCATGTACAAATAGTGGATAGATTCTGTCGAGGAAGATTGTCTACAACGATACAGTGAACGAACTTTCCTTCACAGTAGACATTGATCAAATATAATTGTTCCACTTCATGTCAGTGGAAAACGTGAGGCTGGGAAGGTGCAACGAGGTATTCACCTGGAGATTAACATCATCCACGCAGATAGAAAGAAAAACAATCTCTCTAAAACGATAAAAAGAGAGCAGTTTCGTTTTGGAAGCGTTAAAATTAACAATCCATTTCTTGTCCCGGTTAAAACAAGTCACTTTTTAGATAGATCAACTGCCAATTTGAGCGTATCAGATTTACTATTGACTTGAATAAATGATTGTGTCATCAGCATAGATACTGAATCGAGAAGTGATGACATCGGAAATGTCGTTGATGAAAATTAGGAACAAGAGTCCGCATTAATGTAAAATATCTAGAGGAATGGCAGTTCAAGGCAACTTCATTTCACGATTTCATAAAAAGATTGAATTTAATCACAATTTATTCCAGAAATACTATAACCCTTCAAGTTGTGAAGAAGACCAGCATGCCAAACCTTGTGAAACACTTTCGAGATAATCAAAGCAAAAGCTCAGTTTCATATTTCTTATCTAAAACTTAATAGACTCTATCGGCAATAATCGTTAACGCATCAGCAGTTGACCTATAGAAGTGAAAGTCATATTGCAATATGACTAGCGAGGTGCGATGCTTAACCAATTCGGAGCCTCTAGTGCTTTTGCAAAAAAGAGGCAGAAAACTAAGAGGTTGATAGGATCAGACAGTTCGCCTGAGTTCTTAAAAGCAAGAACTCTAGAAGATGATTTCTAACAAGCAGAAAAACAAAAAGCAGCAAGTCATTTATATAGAGTTTAGAGAGCACAGGGACCATTTCAGGAGTACTTCTTTTTAGGACTTCTCTTTAGGCAGTGATACCATTGTCCACGTGCTCTGTTGGAATCCAGTTTAATGACGATAGCAGAAACCATATAATGTACCTCATTCTGTCAGTGAACAAAGCTTCATTGAGGACACGTTTACAGTTTTGATCACAACAGGCGCCTCTTTGTGTCCCCTCGTAATCGAGGGGACACAAAGAGATGTGATGAAAACTATCACATTGGTCCAGCCGAAAAATGTTATTTCTGTGGGCTATAGCGGTTGAACAGGCAGGTGTGAACTAAGTGGCTTCACCTGGCATAAAAATATCAATGCCGGCTTTTATCCAAGAAGAAACTCTAGTGGCACAATTTTCAATAGGAAGTTTAAACATTTCATCCCAAGAGGTGTCGCGAAGAAAATCACAAAATGAATCACAATCGGCTTGCTGGTAGCAGAAATACGTCTAAATAAAAAAGGATGTACATGTCTAAAAGCGATGCTCGACAAGAGTCAGGAGAGGAGGTAAAGTGTTGAGGGTCTTCCCCTTTTCACACAAATGGACTCAACCAGGGTATACATATACTACTGCTAGTGGATACCCGAGAGAGACAGAGACAGAGGTCGAACATAGTCGAACGGAACGAGCGTACGAACGTAGCGGGCAAGAGTCACAGTGAGCGAGCACGTAGACTCAGTAAGAAGTCATACAGCGATACGTCGATACCAAAGACTATATATATATTTTCCTAATAACCCGCATTCCTGGAACTACTAACCTGTATTACCAGTTTGTATTATTACGTTAATACATTTATTTTCCTATATTCATTCTTGGCGTTTGTTATTATTTGATACCGGATTTCATCCCGGAATCCACAACATAAAGAATAATCAAGTAAAGAAGAATGTTGAACAAGTTTATTCGTGAAACGAGTAGGGAAGTCTACTATTCAACTGAGACAATGGAAAAATTGTAATTCTGAATACCGGCAGCATCAGTAACATTAGAATGATTAAGCTACATGACATGATGAACATTAATATTACCAAGCATAAAGATGTTCGCAGATGAATGTAGAAGGTTACATACTGAACATCCAATTAAAAAAAAAACAAAACAGAATACTACGCTATCAAGATAAATTTTAACCGTTATTTTTTTCTGTAAAGCAACGATTTAAGCTCTTCTAATTCTCTATACATTTCAGCGCTCGTGCCTTTCAGAAGATTATCGTTATCAAGCGTTTAATCCGGATCCACACAAAAGGATTAAAGAAGGACGCTGAGCGTTCCCCACCTACGAACGTATCAAATAAATCAAAACAGAATGACAGGTAGGCGGTCAATGATAGCTGCTTGTTCGTTGCAGGTCAGAATCAAAGTTGAACCCAAAAGACGCTGATTGTTCTATGTACGGTTCTCAAATGAACGAAATGTTAAGCCAGCCGAAATTGTCCAGAAGACGTCCTTTTGTCAAGTGGCTTGCTGAGCAGCGCAACTGTGTAAGGGACACATGTTGCTAGACACGAAATTTAACCTGCTTCAGAGCACGAACAGAAAGGACTGAGAACAGAAATAATAATAAGGATTTTCAATGTAAGACATTTATTTGCATTTCGTATTCACGGTTCATTCAGTTATGTCCACCTACACTTCTCTATTATTCTAAACCGTAAAATACATTTCTCGTTACCACCATAATTATAGATATGCTTTTCGTCATTATTGTTGTTGTCTTTCATTATCTTCTTTTTCCCGATCTTTTTTCTTCCTTCTTTGTGTAATAGTTAACCAGTGTCTTCAATAAATGTGTTATTATATTTCTATCAATATAAAGAGATAACGTTATACACGCATAAACATAGATAGATCTGAATATCTCTTTATGTCTGTCTTCGTTCTTTCTTTATGCTTATGTATATATAGCTTATTCTGTTCACAACTTTCGAGTGACCTCTTTTTAATTTTTAAAATAGGTATAATCAGAAGAATACCGATTTTAAAATTTTTTTTATTAAAGTCTTATTTGATACAGAAGAATACCGGTTTTTATTAAATAAAAAATGAAACCATTTACACAAACCTACGCCAGTTCTCATCTCTGTATATGTCATTTCATTTTTGTTATATATTTAATGGTATTCTCGTGTATATCTCTATACAAAGTCGCATTTGTTCAAATATATGCGTGTATGTGCATATATATATATATATATATATATATATATATATATATATATATATATATATATATATAGGTGTTCATAAGTGTGCGTGTTTCTCGTGTGATAAAATATAGTTTTAAGTTTTGCTATATTTATAGGATAAAAGTGCTCAATATCCGGGATATATCTTCTGTAAATATAAGAAGTGTGGACACTGATATCGACACTGAGTGGTGATAGTCAGATTCATGCTTGGACGCAATATTTATTACCTAATCTAACTGATGTATTGACTTCCTGTATATATATATATATATATATATATATATATATATATATATATATATATATATAGATAGATATAGATATAGATAGATAGATAGATAGATATGATTAATACGAATATAAAATTGTTCTATTCAAAGATTTGTATATTTGTGTTGTGTCTGTGATGTATGTCAGAATCTGTTTTTAACCATCATTTTATCTATAATTCAAATAAGATTACACCTATGTGTGTGTCTTTTGAGCCTTGTCATGAGTGCACTCGGACTAGATCTGATTTGGCACGTTGATGACATCAAATGTTGACGATTTACGCTATTATTATTTTGATGAGGATCATCTTTTTCACCTTCATCATATATGACGTATTTAGGCAGTAAGAATTTATCCAAGGAGGCTTTGGTAAATTCATCTGACAAAAGTTTGATTCTGTTTAACTTTTATTGTCTATAACTGTCCGAAGTTCATGCTTTGTTATGTTTTTGTTCAAGTATTTTTGATCGTCTCAGTCATTATCAAGAATTTGGTGTTGTCACTGTGGTATTGTTACCACACTGACAATTTTTGCTAGTAACATTTTGCTAGCACCATTTTTTAAGAGCGCAAGAATTAGAATGGATCCAAACTGACGTCATGTATAACGGTTAAACGGGAAAGCAGGTAAAGATGATTTATACTTATTATTTTGAACATATATAAAATATTTTGTACACACTTCAAGAGAGCGATTCCTGTGGAAAAAGATATTTTATTTATAATGGGTTTCTCCTTAATAATAGCTCGACTTTTACTTTGCAATGAGAGTCATATAATATTTTAGTATTATTTAGTATTGTCTTACGTTAATAGTTGTATTTTAGTTGTTTGTAGTATGAGATATTGTGGTTGATGTTTTTTTTCATTATTGGTATTGGAGATACAATCTTCTAAAAGGGCACAAGAATTCATGAGCAAAAATTCATAAATAAAACTTCTCACTATATAAAAAAATACAGTGAGAATTTTTTATTTTGATTAGGTGAGATGTTTTAATTTTTGATAGTGAATGATAAATCTGACATATTTTTTTAATCATTAAGTGATATATACCGGCGAATTATATTTTTAATTTGGTTACAGTTAAAAAAATTTTAATCGTTTCCCACAAGCAAGGCGATAATGTTACTAAGATGCAATGGGTGTATCTGGTTACGATAAAATAAGATAATGGTGTGTTTATTTTTATTTATACCATAATGATTATATGTCCCATTTTTCTAAATTTTGTTTTGACTAATTTTATTTTTTCATTGATGACTTCGTTAGGGAAATTATTATAGTATTTTATGCTGCTTAATTCTTTATAAAGTGTGTGTCTGAAGGAGAAATTATTTTAATATGGTTAGCCATTTTTCGAAAAATTAAAAAAAAATATGCCGAGGGAAGGGATTATATTATTAATGTTATGTTCATAAGTAAAGTATAAGACATTGTTACTGTCAAATTTTATAGTTTTATTTCGTCTAGGTTTTTCGTTTTTATGAAAATGTTATCGATTTATCGAACATATATGACAGGATTAGTAAATTTATTAAAGAATTTATTTTCTACATGAATCCTATAATAGAACAATTTTCGGCAATCGAGAGTTGTTCAAAAGATAGACACGCCCAGGTCATCGGAGACTCGCCTAAGTGTTAGGATCATTGTCTTTCCACGAGATATGCATGATGTAGCGCAAATGACGGCATTGTAAATTTGTCAAGCGCTTGATATTCTTGCGGTATAGTGGCGAAGATTCCACGTTGAGATGCAAACCGCACGATAGACGTTGCATATTGTAACGAACCTGATACCTCTCTGGTCTCATAGTCTATTTCTCAGGGCACCAAAAGCGGCTCGAGTTTTGGGGATTCGTCTGTTTATCTCTGTATTGATCGCGCTTCCAATGTAAACAAACCTGCAAACGAAATTCAGTGGCTCAACATCAATCGTGATTGTCGGCTCCATATAGGGTTAATTGGGAGGAGGTTGGTAAATCTTTCAGGCTTTTTTATATTAATCTCCAAGCCAAAACCTTTTGAAGCTCTTTGGAAACGGGTAATCTTTCAGCAAGAGGGTCAATGACTAGAGCGAAGTCGTCGGCGTAGAGTAGGTCCTGGATAACCGTTTCAAAGTATTTTGTTTTGGCGCGCATACGGGCCAGATTGAAGTGTCCGCTATCCAGTCTGAGATGTTGGTATACTCTCTTGCGAGCTTAGTCCAATGTACAAGTTAGGACTGCAACAAGGAATAGTGTAAAAGTGTGCCAGGACGCAGGTTTAGTCTTAGTAGACGTCATCAGTCATAATGTTACTACTTTACTATATAAAAACCAAGAAGCAAAAATGTTTGTCTTCTCAATTACACAAACTAATGACATTATAGCTATAAAATAGCTGTTATAAAACATGATTAAACGATTAAAATAATTTCAAACACATTAATGAGTGACATAAAGTAAACACTTATCAACAATATTTTTCCCACCGATGTAGTCGATGAGCAAATAAAGTTAGTTTTAAAGAATTTTAGAAAAAAATAACACTTAATCACCCTAAACAAAAATAAAAGCATCATTAACTTATTCTACGGTAACTAGATAAACAATAAACGATGCTATTAAAATATAATTCACCAGTACATATCAGGTAATGATTCCAATAGATTTTTAAATTATAACAAATTTAAAACATTTAACTTAATTGTTATTAATAACTCAGATTAATAAATCAGATGTAAACAGCAATGTTACCAATACCAATAATCAAAAAACAAAATTAAATTGTTACACTGGTCATACAAGTGCCACCCTCTCTCGGAGTTTGACTTATTACTTGTTAAAACTTAGTTAAATTCGTGCACATATCGATCATCAAATGATTAACGCCTAAAATAATATTATTAGCATAATTAACAATATAGTAGATACTACCAAAATGTTATAGAGCACTCACTGCAAGGAAAAACCCAAATACTTGTTATTATGCAAAAGACAACAACCAGTATATATCTTGACATAGAATTCAACATTTAAAGTGTGTATAAAATGTTTTATATAATCGTCATAATAATACGTATAAAAGATCTGTGTAACCGTTCTATACATGACTTCACACATACGATACAGATATATTTGAATAGAAAATTTTGCGTTTCCAAAATGCCAGGATGTAGCCAACAAAATCTAGTCTACCATATTGATATTTAGTTCTTGATAATGATTGAAACATCTTAAAGTACTTGAGCAAAAACAGTACAGAAAAATAAATTATATATATATATATATATATATATATATATATATATATATATATATATATATATATATATATATGTGTGTGTGTGTGTGTATGTGTGTGTGTGAAAAAGTTTACAGTTAATTCACTTAAAATAGTGTAGTTACCGACAGAAAAGAGATACCTATGATACAGTTCCTTCACTTCCTCCCAAATGAACTAAAATGATGAGAGTTAAGGCTAGAGATGGGATAAAGTCTAGCTTCAACTCCTCCTTAATCCATAGAACCGAAGAAGGAAAATCTTTTTTATTTTCTTGAAGTGCAGTCAAATATACAAAGTTATTAATGCACATGACTAGTTTGCGTCCTTTGTTGAATGACACATTTTACACGAAATGTTTTACGTGTGTGCGTGTGTGTGTGTCTGTGTGTGTGTGTGTTCACGCGCGTGCATGTGTGAGTGTGTGTAGTAATTTGGGCAGATAGATTTTAAAGAATTCTAAATAATTGACTTCTGATGGAAGTCGATGGGCAAACTCCTTGGCTGAGGTGCCGAAATTTTTTACTTGCAAATTATTAGAGAATGAAAGGGGAAGATTCGGCGTATGCAACAGTTTAAGTACTGGCTAATGACGACGTCACCGTTTCCAAAAGCAACACTAGTTGTAAAAAAAATTAATATGTGTATTATTATTTTAGAAACTAGACTGATTGTTTAGTGTAATAGGGCACGGCACAGCCAATTCTAAGAGATGCCGTCGTCAAATGGAAGCACTACAATTTTGTTCGAAAATTGTGCTTCACTGATCAACCAAGACAGCGCAAATCGACACATTGCAAAAGGGACATAGAAAATAATTATGGCACTAAATATGGGCGTTTGTTCATATTCCCCCTATTCTCCGAATCTTGTTACGTTTGTTTATCAACATTAAGATATTTGAAGCATCTCCTGGGCGGGAAAAATAATTATGAAGAGCTTTAAAAGACATAAATGTACTTTTGGCTTGAAATCTAAAGAAGTTTTTGGTTGACTGATTGGATTATATCATCGAAAATGATAGAAATCTTTACGCTAATTGACCATTAAATATAAGCCAAATATATGTCTTAACAAAAATAACTGCAGGATTTGCTTTCTAACCAAATAGATTTAATATCGCAGCAATAACTGCATGGGCCATAGTGATCACAGTAATCGCATCATAAATTCATGGGACAATATCTCAACAAAATTACTCTTTTTGTTTTTACCAATTTTCTTAATTTCAATAGTGTTTGGTAACTCTCGTGTATCACTTGTTTTCATTAAATGTGAATATTTTTATTTCAGTTTATTTCAGTTAATGACATTTGTCTTTCAGTGAAACACAATTCTATTGTTTGTTCTAAAACTCTCTCCATTCTCAAAATAGGATTATTCTGTTTCTCGCTTTAAAATATTTTTTTTTTACATGTTTGTAAAACATATTCGTTAGATATGTATATACGAAAAGTTTAGTTTCCTTCCTTCCTTCCATTCTTGATATCTTTGTTTTTTCTTTTTTTACCTTCCGTCTCTTTTTAGCTGTGACCATGGAATAAGCACTCAGGAACTTTGTCTGTTGCAACACAAGATTGACAGGTGGAAATAAAGATCAAATCAGTGGATTAAATGGATAAAAACGTGGAAGACCATTGACATTCTATTTTCGATAAATAAGATAAATAAGAGCATTTATGTGTATTTGCATTTAAAAAAATATTTTCTTGAATTTTTAAAAGGATAAAAATACTATAAAAATATTCATAAATATATTTTAATAAATTATAAACGAAAAAGATAAAGAAAAATATAGTTTGTTTCTTGGAACTTTTCGTGAAGCGAGATTGAAAAGACACTTTTAAAAAGAATTTGAAAAAAAAACGAAACAGAAAAAAGCTTCATTGAAGTATTAGACTAACAGACACATTTTTGGTCGATCTAAGCGAACTATTGGGAATATTTGACGAGTCAGCTGACAGAAGGAAAAATCCAACATGGGAAATGTCAATGGCCAAGGTAAGTCTGATCGATGATGAGCAATAAAACCAAATTGCGATAATTGATATTACATTTTAAAATAGATATATTACATTTAAAATTAATATTTATGTATATTTTCTTTGATATAACGAGATATAATTTGACATAATTTTATATATCAACAAACAATATTTAGAAAAATATGACAAACTGGAAAGGTTTTTATGTGACGCGTTTCATCCGTTAAAAATGAGGAATTAAAGTAGGAAAATTATCACCACAAGCGAAAACGGTTTTTAAAAAAGGGAAATGTTCTTGAAGTAAACAAACTTAGAATTCTGTATATATTCAAGAGTTGATTCTAGATATTTAATAAGCTTAGCGTGTGGCACAATAATTACATGTATGGAATAATGTATTGCTATACTCTTTCAAGTAGAGAAAGCCTGGCAGCATCAGTATTTGAAATATGATGGTCCTTGATTGGATGTACGGGTGATACATAGTTAACTAAATCCGAGGTACATAATAATGAAAAAAAAATACCACCATAGACAACTTATGTGTTGAGAGTTCGATAGATGGATAGAGAGAGACAGGCAGAAATACATTTAAAGGTAATTGATCGAAATTCATAATTCGAAAATCGTATAACCTCTCAATTTATATTTAAACCAACACGTATTGGTCTGTTTATTGAGAAATAGTATTTTTGTAATAAGAATGAAACAACAATTTTGGTTCTAAAAATTATTGGCGGCTCTACAAGAGCGTGCTGAACAAAAGCAAACCCACAATACCTCCTATATTCAATCATTTTGAGGTCCTAACTTCCTCAGCTGATAAGGTTGAATGCTTTGCTAGTAAATTCTCATCCAATTCAACGCTAGACTCATCTGGTGTACCCGCACCTGATTTTCCCCGTAGAACTGAGGCTCTACTAAGTGAGATGCACATAATCCCAACGACGGTATTGGACATCATCTCTAAATTAGACTCCCATAAAGCTAGTGGTGAGGATGGGATACCGGCCATTGTCCTGAAGAAATGTGCTCCTGAATTGGCTTCTGTTTTCTCCAAATTTTACAATTAGGGCCTCACCTACTCTTGCTTTCCAGCCTGTTGGAAGTCCTCATCAGTTGTACCTGTCTTTAAGAACTCTGGAGACCCTTCTAACCCATCTAACTACCGTCCTGTCAGTCTCCTACCACTTTTCGGTAAAGTCTTCGAAGCTTTAATCAACATCGAAGTGGTTAAGCGCCTTACATCACATAATCTGCTCTCTGACAAGCAATGTGGTTTCCGCTTTGCCCGATCTACCGCTGACGTGCACACGGCCATAGCTGAATTTGTATACCAAATACTTCACAATTACGGAGAAGCTCGAGCCGTTTATCGTTGACAAAACAAACCTGTGGTTGACTGGGACAGAAAATGGCTTGTGAACTTTAATGTCTGCAAAACGAAACTGCTCTCCTTTACCCACAACGGAGAACCTTCTCTGCCTCCCATCAGAATGGCTGATGCCCAACTTGGGCTCACGCTGTCTGCTGACATGGGGTGAAACAAATACATTGAATCAACAGCTTCAACTACCGTAAGGAAAATCGGTTGCCTGTGTCCTGCCAGAATTTTTTTCTCGTCTGAGTCCTTCCTTCAAATCTATAAATCAACCATCTGTCCTTGCATGGAATATTGCCGTCATATATTGTCTGGTGACCCCGCTGTACGTCTCGAGGTCCTCGACAAAATCCAGAGACGAATATGCATCTCGTCTATAATCGCTTTCTCATAGACATGCCGTGGCCCCCCTGTCTCTTCTACAAGTATTTTCACGGCAACTGTTCCGATGAGCTACTTTCGTTGTTTCCCAGACTCAGTGAATTTAAGCGAGCTACTAGGCTGGCATCTCGGTCCCACATTTTCACTGTCGAAACAGTTAAATGTAATCGCCTCTTCTATTGAAACATCTTCTTCTCTCGCACTTCCCGTCTGTGGAACTCCCTTCTTCTTGCTTGCTTATCTGATAACTATAATCTTCAAATATTCAAGTGTAATGTCAATCGACATCTTCTAATACCTTGATCTTGTTCCCGTATTTTTCTGTATCCTTTCCTCAAACACGCCTCTTTACTCTTGTTCTCAATCCTATATAACCCCTTGCGTGCTAGTGGTACTCCAGCCTTACTTGGGGTGAATTGCTTAAAAAAAAAAACGATCAGAACTTAAGTCTTTAAAAATAACACGATTGAATATACCAAGACCAACAAGTATTTTCATCAAATCATTTAATAAATTAACAGCAGAAATAAAACCTTCGTGAACATAAGAATTATGGTAAAATTTTTCTCTTTCTTGATTCTGTCTTGTTCAGTGTTATTAAAGTCCCTTTTGATACTCCAGCAATATTATGTACAATAGAATAGATGCATTAAATTGGGATGTTTTTAATTAGAGTTTCTTTCCAACTGTGAAAACAAAATACTCTGTGTCCTTGGTTTCCTTCCGTAGTGAAGAGATAAAAGTGATGAGATAAATTTATGAATATCAAACAGAAGATTTTAGGGTTTCATTTTTTTGATGCCATCTTAATTATGAGGTTTACTAAAGTGTATTATTGATAAAATTTACCAGTTAATTTGAATTTTGGTGATAAATTAGAAAAATTCGGTACTTCTATTTTAACATTTTTGACTCAAAAACACTTTTTCTTATAAAAATAGTTTATTTTCAGGTGGCTGACATAAATTGTTCGGCCTACCTGAAGTTTATTAACCGTTGCGATTCAGTAGATACCCGTCTTTGTTCACATAGAGATAAAAAAAACAATAGGTAGATGCAAATATATAAATATATTTGTATGTTGTAAAACGCATGAGTTCACACACACACACACACACACACACACACACACACACACACACACACATATATATATATATATATAATCATTATAAACGTTATACTTAGTAGATAAATTTATTCTAGATTTAAGCAATAGAATTGACGTTGACCAGCCTGTGTATTTGAAAATCTTAATAATGAAATTGTGCCTTTCAATGGTTCTCGAACCTGGGTTCTCCTTATAGCAGAAAAAGCACAAAAAGCACAAAAAGCACAGTGTACTTTAATCCACTCAACCATAAAAGGCTTCTCAGCAAGTAATGCTCAGTTATCCTTTTTAAGAAATGCACATCTCTTGATGGGACCATTTGAAACCCATATCTGCTAACTTTATTTTCATCTCCGAAATGTAAACAAAGTAATTCATAAGGAATTAATGGATTTTATTTATAACACGACATTAATTCTTTTTAATATATATATATATATATATATATATATATATATATATATATATATATATATATTACAATGAATCATTCATACAAAAAGTAAATTAGTAAAGTTAATGATATAAAATGGCGAAATCCCTTCACTAACAAAATTTTAAACACGCATTAACCTGCCAATCACCTGATGAATGTTATGATCCTTGTTCTTTTTAAATTATAAGCTGTATAAGGTCCTTCTTAAATACGCAAGTACTTTCGACTGCACTTTCAGTCATCTTCAGGCATGGAAATTATTTTGTTATTGGTAAAATTCAGGTAGGATCCGAGACGAAAAACTATAATGCAAATCGAAATATGTTTTTTATTTATTTATCTTTTTTTTTTTGTAAAATGTTATTGATAACGGATACAAACTTTTGGAGTTTGCAGTCGCAACGCTAAGGTTGAATTTTTTTGAAAATTTAAGCGTTGTGGATTCCGGGATGAAATCCAATATCAATGAATAACAAACGCCAGGAATGGAGAAGGAAAATAAATGTATTAACGTAATAATACAAACTGGTAATACGTGTTAGTAGATCCAGGAATGCGGGTTAGTAGCAATAATATATATACAGTCTTGGTATTGAAGTATCGCGGTATGACTTCTTACTGAGTCTACGTGCTCGCTAACTGTGAGTCTTGTGCTACCCTCCACTATTACAGACAGTATTTACTGTTCCCCACCAAGAGGGATAGATGTGGCACAAGGCAGAGTTTAACGTGGGTATTCCCGAGCCCGTAGGCTCGGGCAAAAAATGCCCGTAGAACCCATATAAATGGGAGCGGGTTGGTCAACCTCCACGAACGAGACTCTGCTCTTCGGCGGAGCCTCGTCTAGGTTCCTCTCTGCTCAAAGGCAGAGAGTTCGACCGTCTGGCCGAGAAGGCGTCGCCGTCTCCTCTATTTCAGACAGTATTTACTGTCTCCCCCACGAGGGATAGATGTGGCACAAGGCCGGGTTTAAAGTGGGGTATTCCCGAGCCCGTAGGATCGGCCAAAAAATGCCCGTAGATCCCGTATAAACGGGATCGGGATGGTCAACCACCCCGAACGAGACTGTGCCCTTCGAACTCTCTTCTTAGAGGCAGAGAGTTCGACCGACCAACAGAGAAGACGTCGCCGTCTGCTCTGTTGCAGACAGTATTTACTGTCCTCACCACAAGACCGGGTTTAAAGTGGGGTATTCCCGAGCCCGTAGGCTCGGCCAAAATATGCCCGTAGATCCAGTATAAACGGGATCGGGTTGGTCAACCCGGACGAGGCTCTGCCCTTCGGCAGAGCCTCGTCCGGGTTCCTCTCTGCTCAGAGGCAGAAAGTTCGACCGTCCAACAGAGAAGATTGGAGACTGTTGCAGACTGTCCGGGTATTCACTGGTAGTAGTAGTAGTATACCTCGGGTGAGTCCATTTTTGCGAAAAGGGGAAACTCCTCAATATTAAGTGAATGCGTTTTTTACTAATATGGCAATTTGAGAATTTTTTGTTCTAGGAGTTTATCAGTCAACGTGGCATGAAATAAATAGTTCAATAAGCAGAGTAATGTCTCAGTAATATATATATATATATATATATATATATATATATATATATATATATATATATATATATATTGCACTGCAGGCTATTATATGTAACATCTGTGCCAAAGGGTGTTGGTCATTTCGCTCCCAGAAAGCCCACAAAGCCACTAAGACGCAGGGGATTACTGAGTGTGAAAGAATATAAGAAAAAGAAAAACATTATTAAGGAGCGAGAACAGTAAAATAACAGAAATGAAGAAGACAAAAGATAACGATTGTATTTGAATTTTTTACTGGAAATACAAGAAGTCAGAAAAGAGTTCTGCAAGCGACAAGTGCGAGTAAATGAACTGTTAGCATATAACTTACGGTTACATCTAGCAATTTCAACTGTAAAAAATGAGACCTTGCCGCTAATATAGTACTGCGCTTAAATTCATAAAGACTAGGTACCAAAAAGGAAAATTCATCTGGACAATTGCTATGAAAGTAGCTATAGAAAAGACAAAGGGTAGCTACGTTACGGCATTGGCAAAGGGACTGAAGCCAAAATGCCAGGTCTTGACCAATGGCATTGCCAATTCTTCTTTAGAGTGTATCAAGAATCTCTAAATATATAGCAGGAGCACCAGACCATATGTGGCAACAATATTCTAAGCATGGACGAATGGTAGACTTATAAATATGTAAGATAGATTCGGCCGAGAAAAAATATTTAGCACAACACGGTGAACCAACTTCCCTAGCAAATGATTCAATTTGGAAATGAAAAAAATTAGAGTAACAAAAGAGCCATGAACGCAACGTAACGAAGGCATATGGCAGAGAAAGAGAGAGAGGGGGGTTTCTAATGTGCGGATGTGTGTGTGTGTGGTTGGGTAAAAGTGGTTATATGTCGATTTTGAAAGTATAGTCATTGAACTGAAGATTGATGTCCATAGATAAAAAATAATGAAGTGGTCATTTCTAACTAGTTGCTCCATGAATGTAATCATGTGAGTTGATGTCATTCACAAAATCTCATTCTCTCAACTCGCTCGACTTTATTATTCATCATTTTTCTTTCTATCTCCGACCATTCTCTTGATTTTCTTGTTTACATGTAAAATTTCCGTCTATTTATATGTTAAAAATTAAGCAAATCTAAAAATTAATTTCTGGAATGTTTATTTTTAAAATTTTTCATTTGTTGAGTTCATTTAAAGAAAAAGGTATTTTTTAATCGGTATCACCCCAAGCAAGGCAGCACAGTCACTAGCACGCAAGGTTACAGGGAACAGAAACATTAGTAATGAGGAGAAAGAGAAAAGAGCAACCAGGAGGACAAGAAAGTAGCAGGGACACCGGACCATATATTGCAGGAATATTTTATCTGTTAGAATTAAAATGTAATTTAAAATGTGAAAAAAACGAAGATTTTCCACTTGGCGTAACCTATTTTGATTTATCTTATTTCTATGTTTTCTTGAAAAAATAATAAAAGTTTTCAATAAAAATGTTCAAAGAATCGTTTGGTCCATTTATTCACTTAATTTCCATCTGAAACTACAACCAATAATTTGAGATTTTCCATCACTAGACATAACAGATTAACACTCATAAACCTAAACTGATTTTTGCTTAAATTTAAGCTAAATAATTAAAACAAAAAGAAATGGAAATAAATACCAATCTCAAGTTCTTGTTTACTAACGCAAACAAAAGGCCATGGAACCAATTAAAAGCCATTTTTTTACTTTTTAAAAACGACTTTCAACTTAAAAAAACAAAAGTCTAAAAATAAAAGAAAACGTAGTTTTAATGTAACAATGACTCGTTATGTTAAAGGAAGTAATTGTTGTTTTAAATTGATATGAAGGATAAAGTTTGGGAAAGAAAGGGAGATGCAGGGACAAAAGGAAAAAGAGTAGGAGAAAGCGAGGGATAGATAGAAAGCGAAAAAGAGTAGAGAGACAGAGACAGAGAGAGACAGAGACAGAGAAAAAGAAGAGATCCACAAAAGTAAGGAGTCAATTTTCACATATTTCATTTACTTCTTCATACTTACCGTCCTATCTACCTATCTACTGTCTACTAACATTTGCTACAATTTATCTTTCGAATCTATTATCACGTTTAATATATTAATAGTTTGTACCTATCTACATACGTTTAAATAAGTAATTCTTTCAGTATGGCTACAGAATATTATCACAGTCAAAGAACATTGTATACAAATCTCATTTCATCCACTCTAAATGTATTGATTATTGTCACAAATTATCTTAATAGTCAGCGATTTGTTATTCACTGTGATTAGTGTGGCATAAGGCCCCAATAGTGATGTAGTCAGTGAGGATCAAAGTCACGATAAACAACGGATCTTTTGTTAAATATTTATGCTATTCGATCATAAAAATAAAGCTTACACCAGCTACGATATTATAATGCATGACTTTTCCTTGTTTTTTCTACACTTGAATCATTTAAAAAATGTAAGAAAAATAAACAGAAGCAGAAAAGGACGACAAAGCAAAAGATAATCTTTTTTCACAAGAACATCGCCATTTGGGAAGCTTAAGAAGAATAATGTTTTTTATAGAATTTATATAAATTCATTAATGAATGAGCACCTATTTCAAAATCAGAATATATTTTTTCAACAATATGAATGACTACGTTTTCAGTTCCTGAATGATAAGCATCCAGTGTAAAATCTCCTAAGTTATTAACAATAAATTAATGGTTAGGATCTGCTTAGAGAACGAGATGTTTATTTGTTCACTTGAGAGTTGTTATTTACTAAGCTTCGCTTAATTTTGGCACAAGGATGGGCATCCAGTGATAATCGAAATCACAACCCAATAGTAATAGTCAACCAGACTAGCTCGGAAGCGATTACCCCATGAGGGACATACTGGCTTTAAAGTTACCGATTGCAATAACTACACATCTTTTATACGATAAAAAGAAGAGAGCGTTTTTAAAAGGATTTGTTATCGATTTAAATATTGTCAAAACTTGCTTTGGTTTAAACGTGACTCTTTTTTAAGCATGACAGGAAAGGTGGCCGTGAATTGTCTTATAAGAGCCAAGGAGCCAGAATCTCACAGAATCCTAATATCATTCTGTCGTTTAAGCTGATAATGACTGATTTTATGCAATTAGAATGAACAATTTTGGCTTAAATTAATAACACCACATCATATGATTGTCAGCCAGAAATCATTTGAAAGTGCCAAATGACAGATTAAAAAACTTCTGTAATCTTTTGTAACATTCATTCCACGTTTATCTTCAATTGCTCTCTCTCTCTCTCCCACACACGCGCGCGCACACACACACACACACACACACACACACACACACACACACACACACACACACACACACACACACTTATTCCGTGTCTACCTGTTATCATTATTTTGAAGTCTTATGGTCCGGTGCCTCTTTTAACTGGATAAATTTAGCAGAAAGTGCTCGAAATTTGTACAGTTTGCAAATTAGTTTATAAGTCAGCCACAAATGCTGATTTCTAAGTTTCTCTGTATATTTTGTGAATTGTTAGCAATATTTTCGTAAACAATTGTGTCGGAATGTGTAAACATCAACACTGCATGAGAAGATTCAACCGTTGGTAAAACATTAAACCAAAGACAGAATAATACTTTGATAATTCTAAAAGCGATTTTAGAAGTACAGGTAACGGTAAGTGGTGCCAATATCAAGAATTGCTCAGACCTATAATTTGTTTTCTGATATCCGGTAAGTCTGTATGAACACCAGTGGGACTGCAAAGGGAATTATCAGGGTACGAACGGAGCATGATAGTGAATGCTAATTCTGAAATTGTGGAGACATTTGAAATCACTTGATCTATAGTGCCTATCCAGCAGGTCAGATGATCATTCTTTAGCTTCTATGGGATATGGAAACAGAATGTTCCTGTTAAGACATAACGACACGGGCTACAACACCTTAGTTGTGCTCGTTATGTCATTAACTGTAACGTATAAGACTAATATCTAACGTGGTCCGATGAGTCACAGATCCAGTTGTTTCGGGCTTATGATAGGCTTATTAAAATACTTCTCAAACCAATATTATTGGAGCATTCTAGAGAATGGTATGTATGGTGTGGTTATTACGTTCGCTGTTCGATATGAGCCCAATCGAGAAATCGGACATGGTTATATTCACACGGAATATCCTGCACCTAGGAATATATCAGGGGTCTGTGGTTAGCTATTGAGACGGTGTGGCTCACCATCTTCACAGAGGTCGTTAGATTACATCTTTAATCGATACTATGTCGAGTTGCTGCACTTTATCCGGATAGAGGGGGCCCTACGTAATGTTAGATATCATGATCCTGTCTCGTATATATATATATATATATATATATATATATATATATATATATATATATATATATATATATATATATATATATACGTGACAAGAATCATGATATCTTAATGAAACTTATATATATATATATATATATATATATATATATATATATATATATATATATATATATATGCAAGTTTCCTTAAATATGACAGACATGTTGTTTTGATTTTTTATATAATTTTTCATGTGATCTTAGAATTTTATTCTTTTCAGTAGATAAATTATATAAAATCTGTCCAAATGTGTCCATTAAGGAATTGTATTCCTGATCAATCAAAATTCGTAAACAATTATATAGACCACACTATAGCATGTTTGACAAGAAGACTCACACTACATATTTCTGAGCATAGCTCAATTAGGTCTCATTTAAATACTCATGGAGACATATTGGACCCTATTCGTAACATACTTGATCATAACACAAATATAATAGCATCCTCTACATGTAAAAAAGCTAAAAATAATGGAAGCCTTATTAATAAAAACAAAAAAATAAACAACACGCAATAATATCAAATATGAACATGGACACGATATCTTTTGAAAATGAGACATTATATAAATACATATATTCATCAATATATTTCTAGTTAACAGATAATATATTTCAACCTTGAAAATGGCAAAATGTATAGCCGAAAGCGCTCGGAAAAACCAATAATTAGACAGTTTTATATAATTTATCTCAGTCAGTTATGTGCCATACGTGATACACGTTTTGGCGATCATGTATCTTTCAATACATGACTGACGAAGCAGATTTTTTTCCGTAGTTGGTTACCATTTTTTTCTGCGGTAGACCGTTGCCATACAAGGCAACTAGTCTACCGGTCGGTCCTGCGCTATTTACCCATAGCTGGGATGAGAAGAAGAGGGTTCATACCTTTCCCAAGGGTATTAGGACGCAAGTGAATGTAATGGATTTGATTGAAATTTGAACTCGGCTCTCCAATTCCTCAATCCGAGCTGCTATCCATTACACCACCCGGATATTGGCGACTTTTACTCTATAAATATAGCATACCATAAGACTATATTTTATCCGATATATATATATATATATATATATATATATATATATATATATATATGTGTGTGTGTGTGTGTGTGTGTGTGTGTGTGTGTGTGTGTGTGTGTGTGTGTGTGTACAGTAATCAGCTTGATGCCATCCACGTGTGTTGACTATGTACATTCTGCACCAGAAAACTAGGTGATAGCATTAGAAACAGTGAAGTTCTGACTGAATACTACATGACGGATATTGACGTCATCCTGAGGAAAATCCAACTCAGTTGGCCAGCACAACTTTCTCATATGAGCGATAGCAGACTTCCAAAACAACACCTCTTTGGTCAATTTTTAACAAGTATGTTAGTTGTAAGGCTACTGTTGCGTTACAAAGACAAACTCAAAGACAATCTGAAGCGATGCAACATCACCTTTCCTTTCTGTGAAAACAAATCGTCAGGGCGAAGGAGCTGGCACCTGTCCTGTATATGCAAAGATTTGAGCGAGGCCGACTTGAACATCGGTATCATCTGCGTGCAAATATCAATGATAGTTAGCAGCATACTGCACCTAAAACTTACTGTCCACTCACGGAAACATGTGGCAATTGATTCCAACCATCTACCTAAAAGTTTGCATTAATTACATAGATTAAATAAGGCATTAATTCAGTCGCTGAACGACACGACCCTTGTTTCTATTTATTGTAAAATGGACTAGATGTTCGGTCCATATTGCAAGTACATTCGGTAAAACATTTACCATCCTCAAACATAGATGCTATTTTTTCTCAATTTCACGTAATTTCAGGTAAAATTCCAAGATGAAAATGAATTATACTTGTCGAAAGATGTTTTATTACCTTCCACCCTTCCCTGGCACCTGTCTCGTGCCTTTTGTCTGAGTGAAACATTGAAATGTATAAATGCTATATTAGTTTTTCGACGGGTTGATTTTTTTTTAGCATTGACAGTTAAATTCTACTTTCTGCTCACCCCTCATCTGTATAGACACAAACTCAGTCTATCCCGGGGTTGATAAAACAGACGACCGATATCTCCGTCTGCCGATATAGACTCTTGCCCATATGAAGTAATTTTGGATTTTATTGTTTATTATATATATATATATATATATATATATATATATATATATATATATATATATGTGTGTGTGTGTGTGTGTGTGTGTGTGTGTGTGCGTGTGTGTTACTAATATCCTGCCTTTCCTTGGACATTTATAGATTTAAAATTCGGTCAATCGGACAATTTATGAATACAAAGCACTGAAAATAATTCTGAATATTGTAGATGTTTAGTGAATTTTGTATTATAACATCACCTGCCCAAAGGATCATATCGTTGGTCACGGTCACCAATTAATGTAACACCTTCTGCCGCCGCATACAACCGGTGGTGTAACTACGTTTAGTGGTCCAGTCCTCAGAACGCTGGTCAATGCTGATGTTAGTCCAAGCTGGTTGTTGGTCGCGAGCCGCTTCGATCCTCACCAACACTGTCCACGCTGTGTTCTTGATCTCAGAACAGTAGAAAATCGAAGATTGTAGCATCGCAGCGCTGATTCAAGCTTTTAACGAACAAAAATATATTCATAACAAAAAATAAAACGAAAGATTAGTGGGGTTAATCTTCAATTGATTTATATAAGCTCTTGGTACAACAACAATTAACCCTTCTCGTATCAATTTCTATAGTGACAATGGGCCTTGTCAAAACTTCTGAAGGGTTGGGTTCAAAGTCTTGGAATCAGGAATCTGGTTGGCAGCTGACGTGGATTTCAAAGGCACTCAATGCGGGATCCCAGCACAAAGTCTGCGAGCTCCCCGAAGTTATCTGCTTATATGTACTTCGGCCCAAAACTGGTGTGGGACGAAGAGTTGGTAATTCCCTAATTTTCATTAATTCCATTAAAGGTTTTCTCTGTTCCCTATTTCTGCTTTATTAGTCAACTTTCCAAATTTGTAGAATTATCGACCTTCCTTGGGAGATTACAGGGATTACGCTTCCCTTAACTCCAACCTACTTCACTTCACATCTCGCACCGCTACTCAGCATTGGCGTGACCAAATTCTGCCCCTTCCTCCTCCTTTCTTGGTATTCTAACTCTGCTCACTTCTCAGGGCTGGCATAACTGTCTTTGTGACAAATCTAATTTTTATAATAATAAAAAATACAAACCCAATCACCTTCTCATTTTAACCTTTCGAACGATAGATAAAAATTATTTCCCGATTCGTTTCCGTCAATATTTGTTTAACTAAATTGTCAACTAAGAGACACGTTGTTTTCTATCCTTGGGCCTGTCGCCGTCTTAATGAAAACATAAGCCAGATCAACTGCCTGTTATGACGGATCGATTTTCATAATAGTAAACCGCGCAGCTCTGTTGTCTTTGTTTTCATTTCTCATTTGGCTTTCACTAATGAAAATATAATTCACGCCTGCTTCTCTTTTTCGCCAATGACATCTGTTTTTCTAATTTCCCAAAAAAGAGATAAAGTCATTTCCCAATTTGCTTTACCCGCATGCCAGATTTTCCATAGATAAAAAAAAAAAGTAAACTCTTGGTGCATCTTTCGCATTCGTAGGAGTGAGGTAACCCAGATGGCCCTTTCTTCACTTCCTCATTACCAGAGAAAATGTCTTCTCTCTTTCTATCTGGTTATCTTCCAGTTCATTTGGGGCGTAATCCTTTTTCTGCTTAGAATTAATATTTAACACCTCACAACCTCAGTGTCACTGTATCTCAGTATCGGGATATTAATGAAATGACACTTCATTGTTTCTTATAAAAATTCATGAAATTTTCTTATCTGTAGTGTACTTTGAAATTGCAATTAGTAAAAATGCATTTGTAAGATATTTAAGGTTAAGTCAGCTAAAAAATGTTGAACACCATATTGTAACTGAAATTCATTTGTTTTCTGTTTGTTAAAAATCATTCTTTCAAAGACGCTCGGCTTTTTACGAAGCCGTTTATCACTTGTTTCTTATTGCACTTTATGCTAACAGCTTATACTTTTAGCTTGCAGCTAATATAAGATGAGCAAGTAGTAATAATACCACTGGAAAAGGCATAAATCCGTTTTCTTGTTATGGGTTAAATAGTTATCTTGCCTCTGGTGCAAAGTAGTCTAAGAGAAGGAATTCAAACCACAGTTGTCTTGAGGCCTTATTCAAATAGAAAAGCCTATGGAAGTATAAATCCGGGCAGAAAATCTGGAGTTCTTCAGGTCGTTGGCTGTCAACACTGAATCTCGCCAGCCGGCCGTGTTTCAAGGCAGGGTATGATCTCCATAAGCCATTGTTCAAACCTGGTGATCTTGATCTGCCACGGCACTATCATTATTTCACTAAACAGACGGATACTTGAGAGAAAATAAGAAAATGTAAAGAAATAGCACCAAAAAGCCTCTCTTTCGCACACATTCAGTATCCCAGATATTCAGTGTTCATGTTATGTTGATTGAAACTAATTATACTATTTTCTTCCTTCTAAATTCTAAACTTCACAATATTAACTTCTACTTAACCTTTTAGTAAATTCTGAAAAGTAAGATTGGTTTACTAAATAAAGCATAAGCAGAGTCTTCTACAAATTGGTGAACCGAGGTGTTGAAGCAAGTACATGTCCTTCGAAGTGACTTTCATTATGACTTTAATTACTTAATTAATATCACAAAATTGTAAATCACTTCTTTTTATTAATGGTCTACTATATACAAACAGGTACATACACACTCACTCTCATACACATATACGAACACATATTTTATCGTTATATCTAAGCATGTTAAAATTAATAAGCACAATACTAATAAATAACAAAAAAAATCACTTAAAATTGCTTTCATATTGACTATGATCATTCCACATTTATTCTCCATATGATTCCTGTCACTGTTTGGTAAGATGGTATAGATAAGCTGTGTTAGATTTTTTCTACATACGCGCTCTGTATTGTGATTTACTTAGCGTACCTTAGATGTGACACAAGGCCGAAATCATGGTGAGGATCGAATTCACTATTCATTTATAATTGATCCAGTGAAACAAGCTCGCTAACCATTAGACCACGTCGAAGTGTCCAATAAGCGTTCTGTATAATCCAATAGGGTTCGCTGCCATTTTTTCAATTTAAAATTAATAGATGAATCACTGTCGTAGAGCGAGAACTAGCGTGTTAGTCTCACAAATAGAAGCTGATAAGTTCGTTCTTCACCGATTTTTTCTTCTTTCATTCAGAGTTAGCGGACCTAGCTTTAATTTTCGGACATTTTTATTTTTAAGCATTGTGCTTATTAATTTTAACACTCTTTTGTTCTTCAAAAGATTCATTTAAATTCACTTATTTAAAGCGTTTTATTTTGGAAATTTCCCTACCATAAAACTTGGAAATATAACTCTATATTCTAGCTTGCGATTAAAACTTTTTCTCTAAGCATAATGCGCGGTTAGGAGATAGAATTTCAAATTTTTCTCTTCTGTACTCTATCAGTGCTTTCAAGTTTATGTTTCTATTTTGTTATACATAACCATTAGGTTACGTAGAGTATATGAGACAGTTCAAAGTTCTTCGACGTGAAAACTAAATTTCATGATAAGTCTCTTCGCCAGTCATCTGAGTGTACCGGTATCTGATGATAAGCAAAAATCAGAGTGATATTTCAGAGTGGCTTTTCCCGTAGCCTAACGAATGAAAATGATTTATCCACTGAAGAGGGCATGCTAAAATAATGATCGCCACCAGAACAATTTTTAAACAAACGCTTAATCTAACGGTTAACGGAACAGGGCAATGGAATCGACGAATCCTGTTCAGTCTCCAGTTGGGATAGTTTGCGTTCACTTCGTCCAAATACACTATGAATAAATACAGTTTCGCTATCCCCGACAATGGGTAAATACTTGGGGTCATTTAGCTCTGTTAGATAGATTATCTAAAACATTTACTTGTTGAATGTGAATAAAGCCTTATGATGTGTCTAAAAATCCCTTATCTATGTATTGTAGACAATAACTGTAAAAACTGTTATACTGACCTAGAGCAACAAATCAGATTATAAATTATCCTTTCGTAAAAGAATTTACTGACATCTTCAAAAAGATGTCTTTTAAATTCAATGAGTTGCCTTGTCCTGGAATAACGGTTAGCTCACTACTCTCACACACCATTATTACTGCAGTAGTGAGTTTGATCCTCCATGATTGCACCACGTTTTCTTTTTTTCTAATCAGTTCACCCCAAGCAAGGTGACAATGCGCCCAAGACGCAAGGGACTACTGAGGATAAATGTTGTGGGGCTCTCCCTCTTTTACACAAGATGGACTCGTCTATATAGTATACTTATACTGACAGAGTTGGAGATACGTGAAGATACGTTGATGGCGAGGTTGAGATACGTAGAGTCCAGAGAGAGAGAGAGAGAGAGAGAGAGAGAGAGAGAGAGAGAATTATGGCTTCACTTACAGAGATTTGTACATATACTTTCTACTAACCCGCATTCCTGGACTACCAATCTTTTTTTCAAGTTTGTATCCTTACATTCAATACACTTATTTTCCTATTTCAATTACTGGCGTTGTTTATTTATTTGTTCAGGATTCCATCCCCGGAATCCACAACAATAAAAAAGAATGAGAAAACTTTAGAATAAACCAAAAACCCAATCCTTGTCCGTACTAAACCCACCTTGGCAAATATAGATGAAGTTTCCTAACTTTTGAGTCGATTAAAAATGTTTGTTTTTTTCTGAAAAATACCTCCAAAATTTAATGTATTATATTTAACGTAAATAAAAATGTACCTAAAAATATCTCTCGTGTTCGCTGCAAACCCAGACTTCAACTAAAGTGGAAGAATTGCACCAAGTCTTCAGGCAAACAGCGTATCAATGCCACCACAATCCAGGATTCAACTAAATCGTCGATATTCATCAAGTTTCTGACTTACGCCTTTCTCGTAAACCTACCAAGAGGAACTATCTAAAAGAGATGAGATACTCTCAATAACACCATCCATAATACCCAATGAACACTTTCGGGAGGAATAGGAGCAAGACACTGGACTGATGCGAATGAGCTCAACGTGGCCAACGAAATACGTTGCACTATTAGAGCACAAACACCAACCTACTTGAGAATTAATGCACAGAAGAGTACGAGAGATGTCATTCGACACTGGTGACATTTGCGGGATGTATGAAGGGATAAAAAAGTCATCGGCTCAACCAAATGCAAGGCAGCATCACTGAAATCCAGAGCCGGTGAAATTATCAAAGATAGAAAAACAAATGAAGAGATGGATGAAACACTACTTGGAACTGTACCCCAGGTAAAGCAGTATCTCAGACAACGCAATAGATACGGTAGCTCGTCTATCTGTCATGGAGGGACTGAACGCATTACCGATTGCTGAGGAGCTGAGCAGAGACATGGACAAGTTATCCACGGGAAAAGCACCACGAGTGAATGGTATTCCACCAAAAGCCATCAAAGTGTTTTCTGCATAAACCATATCGTGAGTCTACTGGGAGGAGGTAACGGTGTCACAAGATATGAGACTGCAACATAGTCACCCTCTATAAGAATAAGGGGAACCCAAGTGATTGCAACAATTACAGAGGGATATCCCTGATGAAAATCGTCGGGAAGGTCTTTGCTCGTGTGGGACTCCGTAGACTACAGAAGCTCTCTGAAAGTGTATATCCTGATTGACATGATCTCCATTCGACAACTATAGGAGAAATGCCGAGAACAGAGACAGGACATGCGTTGTCAACGTGCTGCTCTACGGCAGCGAAACTTGGACCATCTACTCCAGACAGGAGCGACGCCTCAGCGCCTTTCATCTTCGCTGTCTGAGACGCAATCTGGATATCAATTGGTTCAACCGGGTTACTAATATCGTAGTTCACACCCGTGCCCAGTTACCCAGCCTATACACACTTCTCCAACAGCGCCAGTCCTGCTGGCTTAGACATGTACACCATATAGGATAGGAGGAACCCGAAGGTCCTTCTGTACGAGGAACTAGCCACTGGACATGAGGGCGACCTCATCTTCGCTTCAAGGATGGATGTCCGAAAAAGGGACATGAGGGTGATGGGCATAGCCATCGAGAGGTGGGAAGACGTCGCTAACGACCGCTCACGCTGGTAACGCGATTTAAACGGAAGACTGGAACTAGGAGAGAAGAAACGGAGGCTTGCCGGCGGGGAGAAGCGTACCCGACGGAAAGAAAACAACACGACATCGGGGAAAACATCTTCATATGCCTTCGTTGCAATTGAGACTGTCACTCCAGTGTGGGTCTGTAGAGCCATAACCAATGCTGTGCCGCAATCAGCAGCTCAGACATAACTCTTTGGTCGCTGATCGAGACCGATGGATGCCACATATAGGATGTTAGACTGAGACATATCTTATGAATAAATTGCATATATTTAAAAGACACTTTCATTAACTGTTACTTACGACGCGCTTTCTGCTGCTGCTGCTGATGATGACGATGATGATGATGGTGATGATGATGATTTTCTCTTTTCAGTCGTCCTTGGAATTGTAACAAATTATCTACTTGGTTTTTCTCTCAATTATGTTATTTTCCTCTAAAAAGCAAACACTTGAACAGGTTATCATTCTGGATTCCAGTTAATAGCAACTCACAGCATCTAATTAGCAGTTTACATAGACTTTGACAAAATACGTGAATTTAAGCAGCCAATGCAACAGTAAATATTATGCCTAATCTTTAAACCATTTTGAATGCGTATAATAATAATATTTTTCTCTTCCAAGATAACACATTTTACAAGTACACAAATGTACTGTCGACAGCCACGATCTCTAATACGATTAGCTAATACGAAGTTATCGACATTTAACCAACCATTTTAAAAGTATGAATAGTCAAGAAACAATCACCAACAATTTTTAAAAATTCCAATGGAGTGCTAATGATTTCACAGAGATCATAGTTTAAAACTTATTCGTAGAATTATAATTCTTTTATATCCAAGTATAAGCGTATGCTTGGATATGAAAGAATCATAATTCTACGAATAAGTTTTAAACTATGATCTCTTTCTACTTTTTAAAAACAATCCCAACTCCAAAACAAAAGATTAAAAATAGCGATATTCAAACGCTAACAATGAAAAGAGTACTGAACTGTTATGTAAATATCAGTCCTCCTATATGGCAGTGAATGCTGGACAATCTCCTCACAGATGAAGAAGAGACTTGAAGAAACAGAAATGTGGTTCTATAGAAGGATGCTGAGAATAGCATGGACCGAACATGTGAGCAATGACGAAGTTTTAGAGAAAATGGAAACAAAAAAGACACACTTAACATCAGAAAGAGAAATTTTCAGGACACATAATAAGGAATGAGGGCTTGGAAAATGTTATACTCACGGGCAAGATGGACATAGGAAAATAACCTGGCTAGCGAGCTTGAGTAAATGGATGGACAAGGTTTAGAAGAGATAACACAAAGACAAAATTTATTAAGAGCTACCAAAGGAGAGAAAATTGTGAAAAGCCACGATCGCCAAAGTCTTGAAGGGACACAGCACAGAAGAAGAATCTTGACATTGCAAATATTTTTAAATGACTTATACCTTTCATAGTTCACAAAGTTGAAAATTTAAATTGACACATTAATTTCTTTAATGAAAAAAGTTCAAACTGTAAAAATGTATTTGCACACAAACATTGTATGAAATCTTTCATTAATATAAAAAGTAGAATCATAAATATTTGTACATTTCTTATCTGGTGTTTTCTTTACGAAATTGTTGAGGGGTCTTCCCCTTTTTACACAAATGGACCCACCCAGGGTATACATATACTACTGCTAGTGGATACCCGAGAGACAAACAGAGAGACAGATACAGAGGTCGAACATAGTCGAACATAGTCGAACGGAACGAGCGTACGAACGTAGCGGGCAAGAGTCACAGTAAGAAGTCATACAGCGATAATGTCGATACCAAAGACTATATATATATTTTTTTCTACTAACCCGCATTCCTGGAACTACTAACCTGTAATACCAGTTTGTATTATTACGTTAATACATTTATTTTCCTATATTCATTCTTGGCGTTTGTTATTATTTGATACCGGATTTCATCCCGGAATCCACAAAAGAAATAAATTTGTTTAGCATGTTTTTGCGGCATAATACTTTTTATATCTCCTTTATATGACGGACCATTGAACTAAGTGGGTAAAACGAGCAACTGAAGTATAGCATCTTATTAGAATATAATATAATAAGTCCTCGAAACGTAGTGGAAATGTAAGCTCAACGATGAACATCTTACAACAATAAATATAGAATATATCGTCTGAGTTGGTATTCTCTAAAGAGTCGAATACATTAGATCATTCACTTCAATAATCAGATTCTAACAACTTTCATATGCTATATAGTATATCTGTTAGTTAATCTATATTTGGTCGACTTCCAGATACATGAAACTAGCAGTAGCTGGCAAGACTAGCACGCTCATTGTCATAAGTTATTTTTTACTGTTAGTTTACTCCATACAAGTTCTAAGGGCCATCCAAGGTGGAGGGTTACTGAGTGAGATTGTAAGGGAGAGGGAGGGAGAAGTAAGAGTATATTATGAGGACGTGTACGATAGATATAGGTTGACTCTGGAATTAAAGAGACCAAGATTATAATTGTCAGATATTGGTCCTGTATTTCTGGGTGTATAATACATGATCATTTTAATCAATCGCTTTATTTCATATAAAGTCATTCATAAAATAAAATGGAAGCTGCAATTTCATAGTTAATTTATGAAGCGTTTCTTTAGTCATTTTTAGAGAAACAAAGTACTTTGGTATTTGTTGTACAATATCATAATTAATAATATAAGGTAAATTTAGCAGTCAAAATATTTAAAGTTACTAAGATTATTAATATTGTTTTTAAAAGCCTTTAACGAAAGTATTTATATCATTCAAACAGTTTATTACTCGCATCAACTTTCTACCTAACAAATATTTATGCCAAATATTCACAAACAAAAATCGAGTAATTACACTATGTCATATTTTATTGTGCAAGTCACTGTTTTTACAATAAAATTGGCATTAAGTCATAAATAAATCGTTTAGAATATATTTATATGAGCTATAGATCATGTCGGTTTCAGCTTATAATATCTATCTTTATTTTTAAACAAACTGATAATGTTTTGCAGCTATCCGGTTTTATTATCCAAAGTGCAGCGTAACGTTTTATTTATAAATAAACAAAAATCAAAAAATATAGGTGATTAACATACCTGAATACATTATTTAAAATTATTTTAAATGTTAATATTCTCTACATATATCTCTTTTATTGAACGATCACAAGTTTTATATGGGGCTAATATCTAAAGTATTTAGAGGCTATTATATTAATTTGTTATCTTTGGAAGCTTTTTTTTGGTAAGGTGGACAATATTCAGCCTTGAAGGGTATTGCCTTGCATGAATATATTCTAAATCATAAAATATCTTGGTTGTAACCTGTCAAAATGCCTTGTCCAAGAAGTTATATTGATTTTCTGCGTTTATCTTGAAATCATCATCAACTTTGAAAAAAGCTATAATTTTACTATCTACAATAATAACCCAAACCATTGCTCCATTATTCACCCTATTGTCTTCTAACGCCGAGTTGGTTTTCGTGGAGGACCAAAACCTCTTCCCAACCATCAGGTCCATCAATTATAACTCTACATCCACTTTATATTCTCAAAACTATTTGTAATGTATTTTTAGTTTCTGATTGTCCTTATCTTTCTAATATCTTTGTTTTTTATTGTTTTCTTTCATTCTGTTCAGCTTTTTTCACAATTTCCAGTATTGTACCCCCATCACTCAATAACTTTTACAACATTTTGTTCCTCTTTTACATATTTTTACGACACATAGCAATATTTATACATCTAAAAAGTAAAGCTTAAATATCAATAACCATACTATTCTATACATTTATTTACAATAGGAAGAAGAGAACTCGAGTTGCAAAATAAAGTGTCAAGCCATCAAATAAGTTATTGTAAATATTTCTAATAGAAGATGTTATATATTGAAATTCACATGGTATATTTCTGTTATATAAGTATATTCTGAAAAGAAATTATGTAAAAGCACTGACTTGCATAATGAAAACTTACGTAATATAATATATTTTAAGGAATGAAGTGCATGGATATTTTGGGCCCATTTGTGCAGGAGAATAGTTTTGCAAAGTTTGAGGAATATAAATTAAAGAAGGCATCAGTTCATAAGATAATATTTAGTGAAGCGAAATCTCTTACGATAATAATTGAAACTCGATTGAAAAAACATATGCGAACAACTGAATTATAGAAATTACAAACTGACAAACCAGAATCTTTTTTGTTTCACCGGAAGTAATTGGAAAAATGAAAACACCAGTTATGAAATTGATGATAATTTAAAAATTATATTTCAACTTAAAATGTTTTTATATATATTATATGCTGGGATAACACTCGTGCATTTACTTTATTATTAGTTGAATAATCCATCTTACATTTCCCATAGTACATTAGAACGGATCCTTTGATAACTCTGTAATCCGGTCTTATTGAGAGATGACGTCCATTTTTAACGTTAATACCAGCAATTTCTCAATCGCTTTTTCCGAAGCAGTCATTCTCAACCCATGTAACCTTACTTTATTCTCATAAGGAAAGAAAAAATCAATAAAATGTCCACTGACGTCAACAAGTAAATCCTAAACCTTTCTTTCAATGGTTTAATGATTGATACAAGAAGATATCAGCGTCAACTAGTGGATCAATTATTTAAGAATATAAAGTTGCGATATGACACAATCATTTGGAATTAACTGACAGAGAGAAAGAGTGAGAGAGAGAGAGACTGATTAGCAACTTACACATAATATTTCATGCGAAATTTTAAATTTATTTTTAATAATTTTAATAAAGTTTTCATTTTAATAATTTCGAAAATAGTTCTACTTTAACTGTAAATTTGTTTTCTATGATTTTTCGTCCAGTCTGGGAAAACTATGGGAAATAAATGTTCTTTTGCTGCTTATCACATAAAACTACATTGATAAATTATTTATTTTAATCTTATCATAAGGTTATTTACAATATTTACATTCATTGCGAAGAAATAACTTTGTATTTCTTGCGAATCAGTTGAACTTTTATTATATTTCGTCTCCATTGAAATTACTTTCAAAGCAATTCCTTCATAAATCATTTGCTTGGATATTTTTAAACTCTCTAAGTTTTCAACACACTTCTTTCAGAAATAAATCGGTTTCATCTTTTTTACAAAACCCTCTGTAAACCATTTATCAATAATTATCCTGTTTGGAATGTTTTCATAATGTCACTCGCTTGTTTTTATTTTCGTCATTAATGTCGTGCTAAGAAGTTGATCTGGTTCATATTTTCTCTGGGCAAGGATAATTCCGGGAAAATAGAAAGGGAGCCATGGAATTGAAATTAAGGATGAGAATAAACTACGCCCTGGGACGTGGGCTGAGTTAGAATACCAAGAAGGAAGGGGGAAGCAGTAGAATTTGGCCCCCGCCTGTGCGGAGTAGCGGTGCGAGGTTGAAGTGAAGCAGGTTGGAATTAAGGGAGTCCCTGTGACTACTCCCAAGGAAGGTGGATAATTCTACAAATTTGGAAAGTTGATTAATAAAGCAGAAATAGGAAACAAAGAAAATTTTATTGAAATGAATGAAAATTGGGGAATCACAGAATTCCCAGTACCCTACTACCCCACGTCAGTTTTGGGCCGAAGTGCATATAAGCTGATGACTTTAGGGAGCTCGGAGACTTGGGTTGAGATCCCGCATCGAAAGCCTCTAAACTCCACGTCAGCTGCCACCAGGTTCTTGATTCCAAGACTTTGAACCCAACACTCCAGAAGTTTAGACAAGGCCCATTGTCACTATAGAGATGGATACTGGCGGGGGGTTATTTTTTGTTGTACCAAGAGCTTATATAAACCAATTGAAGATTAACCCTACAAATCTCACATTTTATTTTTCGTCGTGAAGATATTTTCCCGAATATAGTACCAGCCACTGCTTGAACCAGCGCTGCGAGACTACGACTTTCGATTTTCCACTGCTCTGAGATCAAGAACACTGCATGGGCAGAGTTGGTGTGAATCGAAGTGGCCAGCGACCAACAGCCAGCATGGATTAGCGTCAGCATTGACCAGCGCAAAGTTAGCCTTATGGTTAAAACGTCGTCCTAAGGTCCTGAGGACCGGACCACTAAACGTATTTACGCCACCGGTTGTATGCGGTGGCAGAAGGTGTTATAATGGTACAGTATGTATATGCTCAACAGTAGCAGATATTTTGTTAAAACTTTCAAATGATTCGGCGAGTAATACTCATAATGAGATAATTTAGATGATCAAGTATGATACGATACTTTTCCTTTTCGTGAGAGAGATCAGTGCAAGCAGGTGTCATGCACACAGGCTCCTTTTGTTGATGTCGAAGTGTGGGCCTTCATGGAGCTGTGTGGTAATTTCGGAAAATTAATGGACACATTGGACCTGACGCGTCGATGGTGCTTCCGTGTTGGCAATATGCGGACATTCCTAAAATCATAGACCATGTTCTGGATGGGCAAATTTTACAGGCGCCTGCATTGAAGATTTTTATCCATTTCTCAGAATCTAATACCCGTATGATGCCAATATTTTTATATGTTAATAAGCACAAAAAAGGGAATATAAAACTCAATTTTTAGAGCAATAGGTTAAAATTTGACAGGCGAATTATGCAAAATAGGAAAAACTTTTATTAATAGATTAATCGGTTTGTACATCCATATTTCAGAAATTCTGCATCGATATGCATATATAAAAACAAATCGAAATCCTTTTAAAAATAGTCAGGGTCTTCAGACTGTAAGAAGCTTAAAAATATATTAGTAAATATAGTTTTACTTAATAACAATATTCCCTAAAAATTATTTCATCGAAATTGAAGTTTAAAAGATTCAAAAACTTTATAAATTATTCAATTTTAAATTGTAAAAATGAAAACAAATCTTGTTAAAATTCATTTTTCATCGAAATTCTTTTTTCTTTCGGCAATATATATTATTGATAAAAGCAATTAAAAGCTTCTCTAATTAAATAATATCTTAGTTTTATTGCGTTTTTATTTTTCGATTCAGTGAAGATTTTCGGTAAGACCAGATCCGATTTTGCAAAATAAAATCGGTGATTTAAATTCTTCCAAACATTCTGCTTTTAACTAATATAGTCACTATAAATTGTCTCGATGAATTTCTGAAGCTTTTTACCAAAATTTTCTAATTTTTTTTATATATATATAAATATATATATATTCTTGGAATTAGTTTAATGATCATTTTGAGCTCGCAGGATTTTTCAAACTTTTTAAGACCATAAACAGTTTGAAAAAATATTTTCCACGATGTCATTAATTTTCAATATATATATATATATATATATATATATATATATATATATATATATATATATATATATATACATAGGTAGTAATCTGTTGGTATAATCCAAACGTGTCCTATTAACACAATATCGAATTTGAAATATTAAATATTAAATGGTAAAGTGGTAAAGGACAAGGGGAAAGACTTTGGCGCCAAGTCCAGACCTCTGCGCCAATCGCCGCGCCGACCTTTGCCTGTACTTCAGACCAATTTTTCTCCATCTGGACGTCGGGTCTAAATCACACTCCAAGAATGCGGACAAGACCGTCAGTCCAACCAGAGGGCCCGGAAGATCGACCCCTTTCCAGATACCTAAGCCGGAAGACTTGTCACGGTTAATCTTGGCCCCCGTAACATTTTCGTACCGCTCGTGCGCTTTTAGTACCACCTCAATGTCGCTGCGGGGCGACAGGAAAGTAGATACGTCATTGGTGTACGCGGAAACCCTAGCTCGAGCCCCACTATGGACAGCGATCCACATAGGGCCGGACTGCACGCCCTTTCTCTTAGCCGGCAAAGGAGAGGCTCCAATGCCAAAGCGTAAAGTAGGTGCGTCAGTGAACAACCCTGACGAACCGACCGAGACAGCACAAAAGCGTGCGACTACTTTCCGTTCAGCTGTACGACAGCACTGTGGAATTGATACAGGAGACTAATCCACCGGAAGAAGTCGGGTTCGAATCCGGTAGCCTGCAGGACAGCAGCCAGGTAGTGATGGTCGACTCTATCAAATGCATTGGACTGGTCCCAACAGAATATCGGCAACTAACTGCAAACGCTCCGTCAAGATCTTGGCCCAAATCTTTAGCTCTGTGTTTAGCAGAGTTATGGGCCTGTAATCATGAAAATCCCGCCCAACACTCTTGCCCTTTTTCAACAGCATGATCACAGTTCTGGACATACGGTCGGGTACGGACCCCTGACAGAACCAGTTTTTGAACGCTACAATCAAAATCGGGACAAAGGTGTGCGACAGCCTCAAGTACAATTCATAGGGGAAACCATCCAGACTCGGCGGCTTGCCACTGCCGACCTTCTTCAGTGACAATAACCTAATAATAGCCTGACCAGTGGAACGTGGGACAATTTAGTAGATCTACGTCGGCACTTCTGACTAACATTCTATCCAGGTAACTAGCCACCTGGGTAGGTGGCCACAAGTGTCCACGTCCACATCTTGCCCCCATATTGATTGACCCGGTATCTATAGACGAGACCAAACTCGCCGATCAGATCACCCAATCTACGATCGACCGGCCTCCTGTTAGCTCCTCGCTCACTGTCTAACTTGGGGTTCAGGACGGCATTCCAGTCCCCCATTAGAACTAAGCGCGTTGAATCTACCAAGAACGGCCTCAACTGCCGAAAAAACGAGACACTCTCCTCCCGGTCGTTGGACGCATAAACCGCAACGATCCGAAGAGCCACTTTTCACCGCAATATCGGCCACGATCCAACCGGCCCCCGGCATCGAGATGGACAAAGTCCACCCTCGCATCCAGGGTACGCTTCACTAGCAAAGAAACCCCTCTGGCCTGTCGGTCCCCGTATGCTGAATAAACGACAAAGTCGTTAGACAGCACACAAGCATCAACGTTGCAAACAAAGTGAGTTTCCTGGATCGCGGCGACATCTACACAGAACGATAAGAGGTCACGAAGCAGGCGGTAGATTTGCTCTGATCCCTCAAGTCCGTCGCATTCAGACTGGCTATCTTGATTGACATTTTTTAGGCTTGGAAAGAGAAAAATACAACACTCAACCTATTTACATACAGGGCGGAAATCTGAAGCGACAAGGACCCTGACGGACTATCCTAGGCTCCCTGTGCCCAACTATGACGTCATCCGTCCATGTAGGACAATTCCGCCAACGTCCATAGGATAAGTTAATTTTACTACCCTATATAAGGAGGGAGGGTGAAACACCGGGACCCACCCTGAACAAAATCTCAGTATTTTTTTTTTAAATCGGGCGATTTCTTTAGATTCTAATTAAGGTTTACGATATGCCAAGAAAAAATTCATAGTAAAATTCTTATAGAGATTTCTTTATTCAAATATTTACAAATTGATTTCTTGCTTCATTTTTTTTCTTTTACAAAGTCTTACAAGTGTGGATACATCAATAAATTCGTAGCTACAATTCTGAAAAAGCTTTTATACTTTATTATACATAACTCTTTTTAACATAAGCCTCTTCCTTACTTAACATTACGCTTCTCCATAGATTGAACCTTATTCAGTCAAAATTTCATGTAATACTAATAATTGCCAGGCGACAGTTTCATATATATATATATATATATATATATATATATATATATATATATATATATATATAGGGAAGAGGCTATAATTGTTCCAACGAGAGAAAAAATGTATATTTTAGAAAGAAGAGATAAACCGCAAACGTTTTTGGTTGTAATGCATATTTTTTTAAAGTATATATTATCTTTTATTTTTCATAATTTTGCTACACGAGTTTCCGGTTTCGCGACCTTCTTCAGTCATAGGGTGGATATTTCCATATATTATTAAAATGAATAAATTTTCCTTATGGTTTTCGATGTTAAACATTCTCTTTTGGTGGGTAGTAGTGACAAAAATGTTTTTCTTGGACTGGTGATAAGAAAGTTCTGCTTAAAGGGTAATAAAACAATTAAGATTGGTCCAAGAAAAGGTGTGGAAAGATATCAGTATTCTTATCTTTTAATGACCCCTGTATGTTCTTAGATCTATTTCCATTTTTGCGTATTGTGTGTGCGTTTTTGCTAGTATGTGTATGTATATTCCTTCTCCATATATACATACTGCCTTATTATATGGAATTAGTATACACATATATATACATATCTATACACCCCTACACACATGTATACATACATATACACAGATACACACACACACACACACAAACACACACACACACACACACACATATATATATATATATATATATATATATATATATATATATATATATATATATATATATATACACACACACACACACACACACATACACACACTTCCTATGTTGTGTAGGGTTCGTGTGTATGCTTGTGAGTAGTTTTTTGTTTTTGTCAGTATGTGCATATACATTCGTTCTCCATAGATACTTGCGTGTGAGTGTGTGTGTATGTATGTGAGTGGTCCGACCACTGTATTTGGCTATTATGTGTATATGTTGTATGTTTGTGTGTGTATGTGTGTGTGTGGGGGGGTATGATCTATTTAGTGCTGGTTTAAATTTGTTTATGAAGTTTTTTTCTTGTATTTGTAGGTAAGAATAATTGTCTGTTTGATATATTGGCATAATTTTAAATTCACCCTGGTTACATTTATAGATGTGTTGTGATACAAAGAGTTTTCTGTAGTCTGGTAATTTGATGTTGCTTTTGTGAAGGGAACTCTGTTGTTTAGTGCTTGGCTGATACCTATATATGACTTGCGTTTTGTGCATTTGAGTGCATAAATCACATTTTTGGAGCTGCAGTTTAAATTTTTATTTATTATGAATGTCGTTTTGGAGATTTCAAAAGTGTAGTTGTTTCCTTCTATAATGATATCACAAACCCCACATCTTTTTTTTGTTGCACTTTGAGACCCCCTGCATTGTGTGTTGGTTAAATTTGGATGAGGTTAATATGTGCTTCAGGTTTTTAGATTGGCGTTTTGTTTTAAATATTTTGGTAGTGTTTAGTATATTTTTCAGTTTGTCATTCTTGTTAAGTAGGTTTAAATTTTTTGTAATTTCTGTAAATAGTTCTGGATTGTTCTTGTATATTGAGACATACTAGAGTTTTTTCGACGTTATGTTTCTTTGGATTTCGTCGTTGGTCTAAAGGAATTTTTTTTCAGGGTTCAAAACCTTTGTCTATTAGATTTGCGTGTATGTAGTTGTTCTAGATGTTTGTCAGTTAATATAGTACAAGTCCTACGTGCCAGAGAATAGGGAATGGATTTCAGGCAGCTTTTTGAGTGATAGCTCTTGAAATGAAGATATTTTTGGGTGTCTGTAGGTTTATGGTAGATATCTATGATTATGCGGTTGTTTCTATTTTTAATAAGTATATCTATAAATGCTATTACTCATTAGAAATAGAAACACAATGCATTGAACTTTAGCGTCTATACTACGTGGTTATCTAGAAACTGTCCTACTGATGTATATCATGTTCATTCATTGCATCCCTATTGGCAGCACCGAAGCACTACCGACGCTTCATCTCCAACATACACAGCAATTCTCCGAAATGAACATCAAGCCCACAATTCGACTCTCAAACAGCTCTAATTGAACAGAAATAGTACGTGTACATTTATGTGACATGGAACCTGCTTGTACTGATTTTCTTTTCATTACATAGTACCTTGTCTAAAGCTCAGAAACAAATGTTTCAGTGGTATGAGAGTTACTACGTCACATGATGACTGAAGATTTCGGAAATTTTCGCATAATACCCACTAACATGCCTATGCTGTATTAAGGACAAATTGTCCTTCGTACTAATTTTAATTTTATTTTCCATTAGTTTATACATCTAAATGTGTGCGTATGTACACGTGTGTGCATCATCATCATCATCATCATCATCATCATCATTACTCGTTTACTGTTAGAAAATGCAACTCCTTCCATGAAAACTGTGCCTGTGCTATTCTATGTCATGTCTTATCAATTCCTATCATCTGTTCATTTTCTATCTGGTATTCTATTTCCTTTCTCATCTACTGGGTTTCAATCTGCCAACACTTTGCTTCACCTGTTATCTTTGATTCCTGCTATATATCTATCCCATCTCATTTTTTCTGTTTAATCATTTCTGTGTTATCTCTTCTTTTAGTCCGTTCCCTAGTCCATGTTAATCACTTTCTATCTCTTAGTGTTCAGGAGTTTCTGAAATTTTAACTCGTTTTAAATGCATTCGAGCGAGTGAACAGACAAGATATTTGTGCATGAGCGAGTGTAAAAGGTACTAGTCATTTGAAAACATTATAACCCGTGGAAGAGAAGGGAAGTGTCAGCCATTTTCTCTGCTGATCATATTGTATGTTTACCTGTAAGTGGTTTATTTTTTATTTCTTATTTAGTTGTGGAAAATTTCAGATAAAAGATTTTAAATTTTTTGAATTGTCAAGTTTCTTAGTTTCTTGGTCTTATCTGACGTTGCGCCCTGCGGGGTCTTCTGCTATTGTTGTACATCTGATTCAAGGTTCGACGTAATGTGCGTTCAGAGATGCTCTTCTCTATATCTGCGTTGTAAAGAGTGGTTATTTGAGCTACTGATGCCGTTCTATCCGCTTACACCATTCTCCTTCAACGACTTTCATCAATAAGGTTTTTCTGACAAAGAATTGTTGCTTATTTTTTTTCATTTTCTGTAAAGCCTAGAGATGGTTGTGCGTCAAAATTCTAGTAAGTCAGCAGTTTTTTAATATCCAAACCATTTACAAAGTCACTTAAATTACTTTTCTTTCCCATACGAAAGCGTGAAATTAAATTCAGCAGGTCAACATGGCCTATATCCATTAGTGTCACGTGATTAGCTGATGAGAAATTAGTATTTGTTTCCATTAAGTATTCACTGAGTATATATATGCAACTTTTGAAGACATAATTTCGAAGCTAATTTTAAGAAGGCTGCATTATACTGTAGTCAAATTAGTTTCAAAATTATGTTTTCAAAGGTTGCCTGATAGGCGAGTATATGCATTATACACACACGTACACATACACACACACATACACATACACACACGCGCACACACACACACACATACACACACACACACACACACACACACATATATATATATATATATATATATATATATATATATATATATATAATGAAATGGACAAAGTCCGACAATTATTTTCAGACATTTTTTTGTTTATACGTTCTTTTTATAGATACAAATATTTAAATAAATGCTCTGTTTATAATAAACAGTATAAACAATATCGGTAAAATTAATCGGTAAAAGCACGTTAGGCTATATGACGGTTCCGTATAAGATACAGATTCGATTCCTGTCGGAGGACGCATATTTTCTATGAAAAATTTCTCGGACATTCAGGCCGGTAAATGTTGTTAATATTGTTTATTATAAACAGAGCATTTACTTAAATATTTGTATCTATAGAAAGAACGTATATACATAAAATAATGTCTTTATATATATATACATATATATATATATATATATATATATATTCTTTCTTGTTTGTTCGAAATCCCCTTCTGTAGTTAGTCTTTAAGGACTCAAGTGAATCGCCTGACTCTTCTATCGGTCTATTAACCTCTTTTTGGCAATGTACTAGAGACTCTAACTTTGAATTGATTAAGTATTTCACCTCACGGGGTTTTCTTCGGTGATGAGCAATATAGCTTTAGTTTCTCTAGGTTAACTGCTGATGCATTAATGATTATTGCTGGAAGAGTTTATCAAGTTTAAGATAAGAATGGTGAAGCTTGAATTGTTGCTTGGATATCTCGAATGCATTTGACAGGGTTTGGCATACTAGTTTTCATCACAAGTTGAAAAGTTATAGTATTTCTGGACGAATTTTTGAACTGATTCCGTCTTTCTTATCAAATCATGAAATGAAAGTTGTCTTGAATGGTCACTCCTCTAGAACTTTTTTGCTGACATGAAGTGGAAAGATTATATTGAATTAATTGCTAGGTCTGCTGCTAGGAAAGTTGGTTCACTGTGTCGTGCTAGACAATTTTTCTCGTCCGAATTTATCTTACATATTTATAAGTTTACCATTTATTCATGCATTACATATTGCTGCCACACATAATTTGATGCTTCTGTTATATATTTAGAAATTCTTGATAAAATCTGCAATGCCATTGATCGTGACCTGGTACTTCGGTTTCAATCACTTTCTGACCGCCGTAACGGCGCTTCTATCTGCCTTTTATATAAATAAGTTCATGATAATTGTTACCATGAACTTTTCTTTATGTTTTAATGCTGATATTTTATTTCCCCCGCCTCCAACTAACACAGACAAATTTTACATATGGGAACTAGTTAGGACTACATAGAGACTTTGAGGTGTTATAGTGGCTGTAGTAAAAATGGTAAGTAAGAATGTGTTGTTTTGGTGTAAGGAATACTGTGGTAAGTTTGGTTAAGTAATCGTGACTAGCTAAGTTTAAGATAAGACAGATTCCCTATCCCCCTTTTGGCCTTGTGCGATATTTTTGTTTTAAAACAAAATAAATATTACTTTCCACTGTGGTGCCTAGACTCAATGAATTTAAGTGCAGTACTAAATGGAAGGCAATGACTCACCATTTTACATTTGAAATTCTATGCTAACAGTTTCTTTTCTCGAACTACTCGCTTTTAGAATACTCTCCCGATTTCCAAAAATGTAAATGCAATGTCAATCGTTATTTCCTGTCTTCTTAATTTCTGTTTATTTATTGTTCTCGCTCCTTAATAATGCTTCTTAAATGCTTTCACAGTCAGTAACCCCCTGCGCCTTAGTGGGTTTGTTGCCTTTCTTGGGGATGAAATGATTATATATATATATATATATATATATATATATATATATATATATATATATATATATCCAAATGGCAATAGATGGTATGACCCATATCACCTTAAGTAGCGAAAGTGAAAAAATATCCCCAAAACCCTAGAAATAAAAGTTCTGAAATAACATTTCAAGATGGGAAGCATTAAACCTCGGCAAAGAAACGTAATATGTAAAAATTGCTTAACAATATCGAATCGGCAATATTACCGTACAAGGGCAAATATAGTTATATGCAAAAAAAAACACCCAAAACTATTGACAAGCAACACACAAAATACTCTATACCAAAATGGGAGTGCATTAAAAATAACAAGGTATTATTCCAGCTGGTAACTATTAGAAGTTTTGTTCTTGCCATGAGCTCAGTCAGGCAGTAGTGATTCCAAATCAGAATTCTTCTTTTTTTATATTTTAGGTAAATAAAAATATGTATGTTTGTTTTACAACAACGACGATGACGAGAAGGCTTACGTTTCATTTGAACGAACATAGTTCAATCTCAGAACATTTAAAGGAATACTCATGTCCAAATTTATAGTTTAAATATATCAGTGCTCCATCAAGATAATAATAAGCAAAAACTTAAAATTCTGGAAGTCCTTTATATAAGAGAATTGCGGCCAAAAATAAATAACGTAAACTACGAGTATAGCAACAAAGTTCTTAAATGTTTGTAGCTGCAAAGTGTTAAATAAAAATACTAAATTAAAATACTACAATTAAAAAATCTTAATTTATTTTAAAATCTTTTTAAAAGATCACATAAGTTACCTCTCTTGCATAAAGGTAACAAATATTTTGAATTTACGTTGTTAACGCATAACACATCCATAGATATAAAACACCTGAAGATGGTTACAGATGAGGTTGAAAGTACTTGGGAAAATAAAAATTATTTGAAAGAAAATTTTCTTAATCAATTTTCTGCAGCCACCAAGAAAATAATTTGTGGGCTTGAAAGGATTAAACCTAAAATAAATAGACATAGTACGTTTACATTATTTAAACAAACATGCTTGAATGAAAATATGCTCCATATTTATATATATCATACAATAGGAATTAAGATTACATTAGGTTAATGACCATTTTCAACTTGTAAATTGAAATAAAATTTACAAGTATTTTTTCAAACCAGTCAATAGATGATAAATTATTGAAATAAAAATGGCCAGACAGGAAGAAAAGAAAGAATGGAGGTAAAATGGACAAATAGAGCAAATAAAAACAAGGAAGCAGTGTAAGTCTGGATATGCCTATATTTCGTTCACTGATCATAAACCTAACTTCTCGAATAACACTCAACCTAGGCTAATAAATCCTACTAAATCAGAGCTAGGCTTAAATTACTGATAGACGTGTGATCATCACTGGGGCCAATCTTTGGAAGGATTTTTCTGATACCATTAAATGGTTCAGTAATATGATTGGTAAAAAGAAAGCCACCTTTGATATTATTGATTATTTATCTATATCCAGAAATCTATTGGTTGACTGCATAATCTTTGCAAAAAAATACATGGATGTAACTGATGATGAAATTAATATTATATTTACTGCCAGGAAATCATTCTTGACACTTAACAAGTTCACCTGGGTTAAATACAAGAGTGATGACTTTGACGTTCCAATGGTAGTGTATGATTCGGCCCGGGTAGCTGACCTTGTTTGTTTCTTGAGATCCTGAGTAGAATCGTAGATTCGAAGCAAGTAGGTCTATATAGAGACGACGGAATCATTTATGTACCTAATAGCAATGGTTCACTCACTATTAAACTACAGAAAAAATTATTAATGCTTTCAAGTATTTGGGGGTTAAGATAGAAATTTCATCTTACCATAAAATTATAGATTATTTAGATATCACTCTTGACCTGAACACCAATTCCTTTAAACCTTACCATAAAGATCATGAAACTCCTAACTACATTAATGTAGACTCGAACCACCCTGATACTATTTTAAGGCAGATACCTATCACTGTAGAAACTGGGATTGGTAAACTTTCCTTTAATAAATATAGCTTTAATAAAAACAAAGGATTGTACAGTAGGGCACTCCAAAAAAGTGGGTTTAAAAATAAACTATCGTACAAGTAACGCTAAGTTAGATAATAGGCGTAGAAATAGAAAAATATAATATGGTTCAACCCCACCTTCTGTAGGTTATCCAAAATTAACATCGGACAAGTGTGCTTAAAACTTATAAATAAACATTTAAAAAATAACCACCCCCTAAGTAGAAAAACTATTAAAATAATCTATTCCTGTACAAATAATATGTATAAAATTATTGATTCCCATAAAAAGTTATTCTTAATAAATTTTATGGTATCAACAATTTACCTAGTATGGATGCCCCATCTAATTGTAGAAATAGTGAACTCTGTCCAGTAGAAGGAAAATGCAGAGCCTCTAATGTGATTTACCAAGCAACTATTTACCCTAAAGAGAACAAGAACAACCACAATATTTATGTTGGAATTTCCGCGGGTGAATGGAAACAACGAAACCATCGGCGCTCGTTTTCCAACCCAACATTGAAATTCCAAACGGCATTTCCAAAAGATTTTGGGAATTGAGGGAGAAATAATTGAATCCTCACATTGACTGGAAAATCATAGGTTTTGCCCACACTTCTAGTAATTTTAAAGGTAGATGTGGTTTATGCCTACAAGAGAAAATTAGAATTATTAAATTTGTAAGTCCAAATATACTTTTACACCAAAGGAACGAATTAATTTCTAAATGTCGTCACCGATGTAGATTTAAACTAGACGTTTACTGAACTTGCGCGAATTGTCATCATTTAACAATTACACTGTGAATTCTGCTTCTCCTCCGTCCTGAATGAACTTGCGTGAACTGTTATCATTTGACAATTCCACTGTATATTCTGCTTCTCCCCCGGCCCTTCTATATCCTTCCAAAATTCTCATCACTTACCCATTACAAAAATATGTTTTCTCTATCACTAAATTCTATTAATACATTGGTGACCATCAGTAATATCTTTAATATTACCATTATTGTCATTATTTTCCTATTTTCTTAGTATAAGGTATCCTTTATTGAATTATCCTTTATTATATTTTTTGATTTTAATTGGTTTTATTTTGATTTATCTTTATAACTCTATATGTATATTTTAATTAGTGATTCCTATTTTTTTTATTTCGTTTATATTTTTATTTCATTTTACCCTTTTTTCCTTTCTTATTACATTCTAATTTTAAATAGATTTCCACATATTTTCAAGTGTTTTTAGTAGGTATGTATATGCACATATATATATATATATATGTGTGTGTGTGTGTGTGTGTGTGTGTGTGAATATATTGTGTATATATGTGGTGATGTGTAGGTATATATATATGTGTGTGTATGTATGTGTTTATATATATATATATATATATATATATATATATATATATATATATATATATAATCGATATATCTCTTTTTTCAATATTATATCGTAGTATTATATAAAGGAGATAATTTATGTGACAATTAATAATTATATAATAATTATTATTAGTTTACAACTATATTACATAATAATAATATACTAGAATATAATTTCGTTTAATCTTCCTCTTATTGGTTTATTATATTATATATTAGCTGATAAATATTAACTGTTTTCCCTGTAAATAGGTGTTATTTAATATAGGTTTAACTTAAAATATCTTGATTTAAATGTTGATGTTAAATTAGATACGTCATCTTAGATAATTATAATCATTTCAATATATTAATTTTATTTTCCTTCATATTTTTCTGGTATATTGTTTATTTTAATATATCTTTAATTCCGAATTAATTCTTTTTTTTATATAAATGGGTTTACCTCTTTATTTAATATATTATTTTTGTTAATAGATTTAAGAAGGGTTTCTTTAAGTCTGATCTACCTTCTGATTGCTGCTGTGTATATAATACATAGGTAATTTCTTCTCTCTTTTTTCACTCCCTTTTTCTCTTTCTTTCTCCTCTGACCACCCCTCATATACAGGCTTGCACTACTTCCTTGTTTTTATTTGCTCTCTTTTTCCTTTTTCCATTTTTCTTTCCATCTTTCTTTCCTTTCTTGGCCATTTTTATTTCAATAATTTATCATCCATTGACTGATCTGGAAAATCCTTGTAAAATTAAATAAAATTTACAAGGTGAAAATGATTATTAACCTAATGTAATCTTAATTCTTATTGTATGAAATACGTTGCTCAGTTTAATTAAAACATTGCTCTCTGTGTGAATCAGTTTTAATATTTAATATTTTATATCTTATATTGTATTAATAGGACTATATACCAACGGATTATTATCTATATGTGTGTGTGTGTGTGTGTGTGTGTGTGTGTGTGTGTGTGTGTGCGCGTGTGTGTGCGTGTGTGTGGTTTTAAGGTATGCTATATTTATGATTTAAAGTACTCGATGTCAGATATAGAACGTATGTAATTATAAAAGTGGACATTGATGTTAACGCCTAATGGTGACAATCTGTTTTATGCTTAAATCAGGCCTGACGATTGCGTTTAAGCATGAAACGGGCTGTTATTTAAATTTAAGTACGAAATATTAAAAATTACTGCAGATGTGGACAAACTGAGATAGATATGTATGTAAACACACTTTTATTTTATATTTAATGTTTTCTGTTACTTTTTTAGGTACACCAATGGTTGATACAGATTTGTCCACTGTGGAGAGGATTAATACTGAAACGGAGAAAAACAATCTCAGTCATTTATGTCTCCGCTATGAAGCGAAGAGCATGCCCGAAGCCATCAGATCGCATCTGCCCAAATCACCGATCGTGAAAAGGGTCGATGATCGTGTCCTGGTGGGTCGGAGCAAAAATGCAGACGTTTTCCTGAACGACAAGTGCATGTCAAGGAACTATATAGAAATATGGGGTTCGAATTGCGATCTTGACACCTTCTTCATCAAGAATATTAGTCAGAGCAAATCGGTAAAGATTGATGGACATTCGCTGCGTAATGGCGAGCTTGGGACACTGAAGGACAAAAGCGAATTAGTCCTTGATTACATTACGTTCGCTGTCTACATTAAACCAGGCGATGAGGAAAGTTCGACCTACGTTCTTAGTACTGAATGCTGTGACGATCTGGAAAATGCTCAGGACATCTACATCATAAGAGGCGACATTCTTCAAAACCAGGAATTATTCAGTGGTTTCACATTAATTCCAGGTTATCCTGGTTCAGCCCAAAACGGATCTCCGTTTCATCCCACTGATCGGAACGGCATAGCAACCGACTATCAGAATGGCCAGATCCTTGGCCGTTTCTCCATTCCAACTGTCTCCAAAGCTATCGGAATTCCATCGTCTAATTTCTCAGCTGGTAATATGACTCCTCCAACAGGTATGTCGCCTGTGGAGTCAGCCCCGATTTATATGTACAATGATCAAATAAACAATTTCACTATGGATTCGCCATGTCGATTTCGTCAACCACAAGAACACTCGATGAACGACAAAATGAAACGTCTTCCTTGCGAAGGGGTTGACGATTCAGTGGAGAATAACAAAGAGAAAGAATTCTGTGAACAGTCGGAAAAGCCGGAACAATATTAGAAGTGACCCCCTCTCTCTTTCATTGTCACACACACATACACACTACTGTGACAATTTCATTAATTTAAAAACTTTATAAAGTAATAACCAATTGAGCTGATTTATTAGAACTGTTGCCTTCATTTTATCTATCATAAATTATTTTACATACAGGTTTGTATTAAGCTTTTCGATTACAATAAAACAGAAGATGTATTTTTACACCCACCCATATATATATATATATATATATATATATATATATATATATATATATATATATATATATATATATAACAATGGTAGCAATAAAACAGTGTTTTATGTATTATAACATATCAAAAATGCATACTAATAATGCATATACATTTTATTCCTCACCGTTTGACACAACTGAGTTTCATGCACGAGACAATCGTCAGGCGCAAGATTTCACCATCATCAAAGATATTTAACAAAATTAACATTAGAAATATAGAAAAAATCAGTATTCCCTCATAACAATAGATTATTGAATAATTATATCCCTTGTAAAAATAACAAGACCAATAAAAGAAAAGAAGAAATAAACGTAAATGTCGAAATAATAAGAACTGTCCCAGAAAGGACGAATGTTTGATTAATAATATTATCTATAGAGGTCATATACAGTATGGTAACCAACAAATATACTATATTGTCTCAACTGAAACAGCGATTTTACAACCACAAACTAAGTATGAGTAACGAAAAATAATAAAGCCTTCTCTAAATATTACTGTCAAATAAGAGACAGTGGAACCAAACTATATATTACGTATTAAATGATGATAACTAAATCATATAATAAAGGAGAAAAATGTAATAGTTGCATCTGAGAAAAATTGATCATTCTAAAAAATATAGATAACACAAATTTAATTAAAAAAAAGAAAAGGATTAATAGCCACATGTAGACATAAAAATAAATATCTTTTGAAAAATGTTGAACCAGATTGATTTCAGTACCTGCCATCAATCCTCATGTTTATATTATGTTTGTTAGTTTATTATTTAATTTTTATGCACAGATTTATATGTATGGATTTATCTATATGTGTATCTATGTGTGCAAGTCTGCTTGTATGTCTGTATGTTTATATATGTTTATTTATAATGTGCAATTTTGTATATATGTATTTATATTTACTTATATAAAGACATATATATATATATATATATATATACATACATATATACATATATATATATATATATATATATATATATATATATATATATATATATATATATGTCTACGTTAATACGCGAATTATATGTATATATTGTATAAATATATATATTGTGAAGTTATTACATTTAAATATATATATTAGATATATTGGTATGTACACACAAACACAAGCATTTATATATATATATATATATATATATATATATATATATATATATATATATATATATATATATATACTTTATGTAGAGATAAATGTTTATATATGCGTGTATTTATATTTTGTATGCTTGTAGTTGTGTGTATGTCCAAAGAAGATATAAATTATTATATCATATATTTGTATGTACTTATGGATATCTACGTAGGTGTGGATATACATACTTATTGCATATTTGTATATATATGAATTATATTTGTGCGTATATATGTATTATATTTCAAAATATGTATAAGATGTATATAAATTTAAATTATACTTATGAATTATACTGGAGAGCATATGTGTATAGATTTGTATATATATATATATATATATATATATATATATATATTTTTTCATATTTTGAACTTATGCATATTTGCTGTGTGGCAATAGGTATATATGTTTATGCTTGTAATTGGATGTATGCCAATGTATTTTTCACAAATTCATTTGTTTTTTTATTTAATCCATTTTTAGAATATATATATATATATATATATATATATATATATATATATATATATATCAGTTCATTTATTTATGGGATATATATATATATATATATATATGTATATATATATATATATATATATATATATATATATATATATATATATATATATATATATATATGTATCCCATAAATAAATGAACTGCTTCACTATCTTAACAATAGAACGGTTAGTTTTCAATCCCCACCTCATGACTGCTTTAGAGTTGTACCAGACGGCGTGGTAGAAAATGTATATTTATTTATATGCACACACACACACACAACACACACACACACACACACATCAAACACAAACACACATGCATATATATATATATATATATATATATATATCGACTCTGATATTTGAATGGACGTAATATCTCCTTGGTTTATCTGTGCTTTGGCACAAAACCACTAAGCCTTACAATGTCCAAAGATTTTTGGGAATTACCTTCTTTCGACATTTCAAAATGCAGAGCTTGGACCCATACAATGTACTGTCTGTGTTTGAGCTTAAGTTGGTAACACAATGATGTTCATTATGGTGAAAAAGTCCATCGCAAGCCACGAGGATACACATATGCTTTTCTTGTTCATTTAGTATCGTTTTAGAATGAGTCGGATTGTGGGCCTTCGATGAGATGAATGATTATTTCAGAGAATTAAACATGATTCATTGTGATGCTTTGATGTTGTTAACAATGATTAAAAATGAACTTAAATCCGTCGATCAGGTTCCAGACAGTCCCGCAGTACAGACGCTCGCCAAGATTGTCCAGAGCACAGATCAATTGGGTGTTGAAAATTTTCGCACCGATACACTTCCTAAAATTAACCGAATGATCAAACATTAATAGTTTTCCTTCTGGTACAGGCCTAGAACTTTCCAGCATCCCAATATATATATATATATATATATATATATATATATATATATATATATATATATATATATATATATATATATATATATATATCGGTAGATAAAGAGTTGTAAAATTTACGAATAAAAAAGGGGAATTTATTTATATCAAAATTGTATGAATGTCTTTATCTGAACTTCTCTCTGTGCTCTGTCTTATCGCCAGATATATTGCCGAAATATCTCATTACTGGCAAGTTATGACGGCTGACATTTAAGAAAGTGGGTAAATGGACACTTAGCCTAATTACTTTTCCCATACTACTTTGCCTACCCAGATAGAAATTAAAACGCTGTTGACAGGGCTGAGTTATGTGTATGTGTATGTCTAGACACACACACACACACACACATATATATATATATGTGTGTGTGTGTGTGTGTGTGTGTGTGTGTGTGTGTTGGGTGTGTGTGTGACACATAACTTAAGGCGTCAAAATAAATGCATACTCATATTAAAAAGATGAATTTATTATCTTAGTTTAACCATTAAATTATTTCAGTCAAAATAAACTAAAATTTTAAATATTTTAAATAATCCTTTAATATTTAAAATATTTACCAATGTACGAATGAGATCGAACAAGAAATCATTGAAATAAAGTAGTAAAGGTTTATGGGTCCTTTTTCAATTTTCAAGGATAATCACGTTAATTCCCAGACTAACTTATGTTATGGTATACCATAAGTGACTGTATTCTTATAAATAAATATATGTATATCTGTATATTAATGTTATTCTAGCCTGCCCACAACATGCTTACATTGTCACGGGAGAACATTCATTATTTAAAATACATTAGTAAACATATTAGTACACATATTCCTACCCTACACCAAAATATATTGACTTTGTTTTCACCTCATTAATTATAGAACAGAGTTTTGGAGTACAGAAAAATCAATACTTTTCAAGGGTGATCAGGATTTTGCAGTATACAACCTTTTTCTTTTTTTTCTTTTTCTTTTGTACAGAAACCGAACATTGCAGAAATTTAAAATAAACTTTATATATCTGAATAAATGTGTGTGTGTATGTATGTGTGTGTGTGTGTGTACGCGCTAAATTATTCATCTAGTATTAAAGTCGTGTTAATGTTTTTGATAGACGTGAAGAAAATACTCACATACACATACAAAGACAGACAGACGCACACACACACACCACACTCACGCACCACATACACACATAATTGCGGCTGCCAGCTGTGTCAACGATTTCTTTTAAATATATATTACTAATACAAGTACAAGTTTGATCAAATATAATAAAAGGATTTTATCCACATTTATGAATTATCTGTGTTTCCACCATTCTATTATACTTTAAAAGATACGGTAGGTGTATAATAAGTGGTTCAGATCTAATCTAACCTAGTAACCCGCTTGACTTATGTCATCTGATAATCCGATTAAGTAGTTAATCTGACCTGGTTCTCAAACCATGAAGGTCACACATGGATCTAATACAGTTAACGCTACCACATCTCTCTTTTTCTTCTCTTTCTCTTACTCTCTCTCTCTCTCTCTCTCTCTCTCTCTCTCTCTCTCTCTATCTATCTATCTATATATATATATATATATATATATATATATATATATATATATATATATATATATGTCCGTAGCTTGACATGTAGTAAAATCTAAATTTTGATCTTTTTTTATGAGATTTTTACTGTATGACGTGCAATCTGTTATAAATATTCATCACTGAATTAAGTTTGTCATTAAGTCAAGGAAATGATGTTGAAAAATAAATATTTGCTGTGTAAAATGAATGCTTGTTTTAATCATTAGGCAATAGATTTAGTAGTATAGTTACGTTTATTATATAATACACCTGGAAAAAACATGATTTTTCTCCTCACACCTCAGCTATGAGAAAATTATTGATGGAATGTTTATAGTAAAAAAACAAAGACTATAAACATTCCATCAATAATTTTTCACTTTGCTTAAAATTAATTCAGTTGAAAGTATAAAATATAGCGGTAAGGATGTGAGATATATAGATGTAGAGAAATGATATATATCAGCCAGTTTTCGGTCTATCTATCGGTCATGGAAAATAACGAGGCTTATCTTTCCATGCTAGACCATGACGCGTTGGCATCTGTTTTGTATTTAAAATTATCTTTTATGCTCTCCCAACACTAAAGAGTCTGAACTGCCCAGCAATTTTCCCATAGCTGAGGTGTGAGGAGAAAAATCATGTTTTTTCCAGGTGTATTATATAATAAACGTAACTATACTACTAAATCTATTGCCTAATGATTAAAACAAGCATTTATTTTACACAGCAAATATTTATTTTTCAACATCATTTCCTTGACTCAATGACAAACTTAATTCTTAACAATAAATTATGTTATCATTAAGAAACAGAAACGTATTCAAATTGCAAGCAACAAAATATAGTCTGTACATTTCTACTTATTTTTTATATTTAAAAAAAATTAAATGTCGGTTTTACTTACATTCATTTACTTTTTTTGTAAACAAGTGCCTGGAAATACTTTAATCCGGTTATTATTTCAGGTAACATCACAAGAATATCGAAGAACACTAATATTTCAATATTTAATTTGCATAAGACTAAATCATTAAATAAAAACTCTTGTTTAAAAGTAGAGGGCTTATTTATTTCTATTATGTCACTGTACATAAAAACGAAGCAAACATATGGTTGTGTGCGTTGGTGTTTATTTACGTTCATGCAAATAAACACCAACGCACACAACCATATGTTTGCTTCGTTTTTATATACAGTGATAGTTGTATGAAATGGTAACAGATGTCGGAAAAATTGCTGTTACCAAAAACATAATTTATTGTTATCATTAATGATGGTGTATAAAAATACACAGAAAATACTGAAAAAACTTATCTATATTAGTGTTTATGGGAAGACTGGCAAAGACACTTTGTTTTACAGAGAAGTTATATGGGGAAAATAGTAATATTATACTGAAGAAAGGAAAGGGGCGAGAACGCCATTTAACTAATTATTTTGGTAAATAGAAACTGAAAGTACAGAATACCTGACTCATAAAAATTCCAATAACAAGTGCGAGTGGCGTAGTTTCTGCCATGTGTCCTTAAGTCCTCAAGGGCACATGGCACAATGGATAAAGGCGTTATTTAGATCCAGTGACAGGACCCAAAGAGTGTGAGTTCAATACCTAGTTAAGGCGGTGGAGAACTTGGAGAGGGGAATTAACAGGAGATAACTGATAGCTGACATCCATTAGACATGGCACGTGGAACTAGAACAGTCTACCCCAGCGAGCGAAATAAAGGGTTCAGTTCGACATTCCAACCACCTGAAGAAGGCCGGAGCGTACAACGGCCGAAACGTTGTGATAAATATGGCAACAAAGATGAGAATGATAGTCCGAACAATGTAAATAGTGTACATAATACCTCATCTCAGAAATATAGACAGATAACATGGAACATATTGTGAGAACAATGAATGATCTAAGAGGCAATCAAAGGCTCCTTTTAGTGTGTGTCTTGGGGATTTAGAGAAACAATAGTTAACTTTATAGACGTCTCAGTTTTACATCTCAAGCTTTATATAAAAAGTTGAGCAAATTTTGTTGTCGTTCAGCAACAAAGAACAGAGCATTCAATGGAAATCTTTAAACAAATCAATTCAAAATCCTGTAGACGGCGAATTGTAGTACCGAAAGGGAGAAAGGTTCAGATCAAAGCAAAAGCAAGCCAATAGAAAACGTTATAGTGACAGATTTTGGGTATCTTGATGGCATTTTCGTAGCTGATTTTTTAAAGGTAAAAATCAATAACATCTGCTTATTACGAAAGTGTGTTGCGAAAATTAGCTAAATTTTAACAGAAAATCATCGTGGAAAAGTTCGTCAGACAATCTTTTTCTATCAGGAGATTGCCTTTGTCATTTCCTCTCATCAAACAAAGGAAACATTACCATAATTTCGATAGCAACTCATTAGATATCCACTTTACAGTCTTGATTTAGCAACTTCTGTATTTTTCTTAATTATTAAATCTATCACAACGTTGCATTTGTGAACCTGTAACCATTGTAGTATGTTTTACATGATGAGCTTCAGAAGTCACTGATAAATTGGCAAAATTGGAATTGCCTGATTTTCTTTTATTAGAGTGTTTAAAAGGCAATTAATTTAGCATCCGAAACTTCTCATATAGTTTATAGACTAGAAGCAAAACAAATACAACCTTGCGAAAATCTTATATCGCTGAATAATACTTTTGCTTCTAAGGATCTTACACAAATATTGCTAATATAATTATTTAAATATTCAATTTGAATTTATTTATGAATTTGTAATTAGACTTTTCATTTAATAAAATAGTAAGCTTTTTGTTAGATTTATTGTTGAAATAGCACAATTTTTCAAGTAAATGTTACGTAAATGAAAGTTTTAAATACATTTTAGATAGTCTATTTCCTTTACACACTTCGAAATATTTTAATGTCATTGTTACTAAAACATCTATGTAGTCAATCTTTGTTTTCGTTGTCTTTCATTTATATTTCAGATTTACCTTTTTGCACTTAATTGGGCATGCACACTAAATTATGTTGTAATTTATAAGTATTTTACGAGTAATTAAAAGAATACCTTCGAATATTTATACCAGTAACAGTTTTAATGTTATTTATTATTCCTATAAACTAATATAAGAAAATTATATGATGGTAGCAGCACATTACGGATCACAAGCCATCCAAATTGAATGATTTTAATAGAAAGATTTAATTTTTAAAAATGGCTACCGCTATAGCTCATAAAAAAGGGGTTTTCAATGAGCTACACAGTAAACGCATCAAAATAAATTCAACAACTATATTCCACTTGCGCAACACCCTTCCACCAAATCACAAAGAGAGTAGAATTTATATAAATGTACTTGACGACACAGTTGAGCATTTCGAAGACTTCCAGCGAGTAAACCAGTGATTCATGTTCTAAGGAAAATCCTATGGAAATCAGAAAGAAGCTAAAAGAAAAAACAAGAGATGGAGAAAAAAATATTGCAAAAGGGATTTACTCAACAGACTTGTTGGCCGAGAAAATTCCAACAGGCAGTTGAAGGTTTACATTAACACTAAAAATCTAAAACTATCCAAGAAGTGACGTCGCTATACAGCACCAACGTTAGAGGCTATCGCAGCGGAGTTTGCAAGATCCAAGAATCTTCGCAATAACAGCTATTGGCCAGAAATTTAATCAAAACGTTTCTAAGCAGAAAATAAACCAAACATACATACATATATATATATATATATATATATATATATATATATATATATATATATATATATATATATATATATATTATATATCCGCGGTGGTGATGAAACGATCATGGCCTTAACTTTCATGAGGCAATGGACAGAACAAAAAACGTGGGCATCAATGTGAACGTAGAGAAATGCGTTCGTAAAGAAAACGAATGTCAGTTTTGGAGGGTCAAGCCATGTCCCAAAACAATTGCAGCCATAACCGTGATAACGTCACCAAAAGACAGAAAGAAGCTGAGAAGCCTTCTTGACCTGATCCAGTATGAGTTCTTTTATTCGTGTAAGATAATACAGAGAAGTGATGAATAAAGATATAGAATTCCAGTGACTATATGGGAATCAATTTATAATGGAGAGTGACCATCGTCCACAAGAACAAATTCTCAAAAAGAACTTGCTCAAAGCACCAGCTAGATTATGTCTACTACTGAGACTATAATGACTTCATATTGATATAAAAGCAAAGATATGATACTTGCCAACGCCATGTTACACCGATCCCTACATGAAAAATACGTTCTAGAAAACACAAGTATCAAAATACTACCAATCAGAGAGGATATTTCGATAAAGAACGGTGTGTTGTTAGCTTTATCACATATAATTAGACCCAGATCATTGTCATTTCAAAACCTAAAGAAAAATGCATGAAGGCTACATATAAAGGTGCAAGTTGAGGACAAAATTAGCAGGACATACAAAAACATCAAGAAGATACTAGCAGGATGACACACAAGAAAATATTGAAATGATTTATCGATATACTTAGCAAATTATGGCATATAATAAGAGTAGACCTATTCATCAAAAACCAGAAATGGCATTTAATTGTGGCCTGCTACTATTCCACATTTCCATTCATCACAAAACTGACAAATTAAAGAGATGAGCACTTTTCGCAGAACAAAGGATATATGAAAAAATAATCATGGGATACAATTCATATCACGTAAATTGATGGGATACAATTTATATCACGTAAATTCATAGAATTAGTAGTAGAGTATGAATTTAAAATCACATCATCTCCGCATTACTCCAGTCCAAAGTATACTGTTTTAATACAGCTAATAAAGAAAAATCAAATGATATGGAGAGAAACCAAGACAAGCTAAAAGAAATTAATTTATAATAACTATTTTTATTTGGTAGTAGGAAATGGTAGAAGATAGAACATCCACTCTCTTTTATGACAAATATTAAAAAAGGCGCATACGACAACAAACAGGACTCAGAACTACCTCGGAAAATTTGAAAGTTACAAACATTTATTATACAAACACAAAAAAATAGGAGAAAGTATAAATTTTGCAAAAAAGGTTTGCAGAAAAATGCCTTTCGTGCGCCTTATTATGATCAAAGCAAAATAACAACAAAATTATAGGAATAATTGGTTCTAAAAAAAATTCACAATACAAATTTTCTCAAATCATAAAAGAAAAAAATCTTTTGAGAAGGTGACATGAAAACTGTTGAGAAAAAAAGAAGTGTACCTACCTAAACGAAAAAGCCTACGTATATTTCCCTCGAGATTCTCAGGGAGGTTTTAACGATATTTTTTCAATGTTGTTCTTTTTCCTTTCTACTTGCCTCCACCGTGATTCACCGGGGGGTCATTTGGCGATATTTTTGTGAGTCTCCGGAAAGTTTTAGGTTTTTGTGAAATGTTTTTCGTCGGTGTAGTTTTTAAGAATGCCGAAATATTTCTACCCTTTGCTGTACTGGCGACTTTTACACGAGGAAGCTAAAAACCTTTCCGCAGCCAGCTTTGCCTGCTTCATATCTGATGTCTATGTCCTTCGCCAGCCGACTTCGTCGCACATGACGTCCAATCCCTTCTGCCACCTAACGACCTTCTGTCCGTTCATCCACTGACCCATCAAATACCCTCGGGATGGATCAAACGAACCTCAACTTTAAATTTACGAGGCCATAAATTTCATTATACAAAAAAATACGAGGGCAATATATATTTTTTTCTGAATTTTAAATCCCCAAAAGCATGCCAGTTATTTCTGGCAGCTCTTTTTCAAGCCAATTCTAAATGAAAAACTTTTACACACAAAATGAAACAATTTTTAATAAACCATCTGGCCTTCTTTTATTACACTTCTCGCAAAAGTAAGTGCATAAGATAAATTCAGACTATTTAACATTTATTTACTCACACTTTTTAATTTATTATTATTTTTAATTATTTTATACTCCTAATAAAGAAGTTTATAAAGCCCCTACCTCGCTCATCTGTCAGTACGAGCAACACCATAAAAAACACGTGAAATTCTCCGGCAGACGACAAATTTACAGCAAACACATACGTTCCCTACAATAGCTATGAAAAGGATAATGCATCCATATAGCGGATCCGGTAATTAAAACCTGGAATTCAGTCGGAATACTTACTGTTCTTTCAGATTGCAAAATCGATTTTTCGCAAATTTTAAATTTGCGTTTTACAATAAACTAATATACAAAAAAAAATAAATGAATAGGAGAAGAAATATTCGTGATGCTTATTTATCAGTTGTTTTAGTGCTCAGATTTAAAACAGTAAAAAGCAATTAGCTGAATTAACTTAAAAAAGTAATGATTACAATTTTATAAATAGTCCTTCATTGTCCGTGTATGGTATTATTATATAGTGGAGCTGCCTCCGACTTAAAACATTCACACATTGACCTCGTAAAACTATCGGCGACTTATGTTACCACACAAACGCGCACCATATGACACCATTTTCTATGATGAGACAGCGTCCCCGGATAGACTTCCATGCATGTGGCGAATAAAGGTTTTTCATATGCGGCACACATGTTTTCTTTGTCTTGTAGGGAGGGATACAGAAGGCACTTATTAACCTTTAGTGAAAAATAAGTCCCGTGGTCACATGACGACTGCTTCGCGATGTCACTCCATACAATGACTAAAGGCGGGAGTCGATTTTCAGTTCATGAATAGCAACCAAACGAGAAAGTGGCTTTCTTCAGTGAGAGATATCTATACATGTATATATATGGTTTGAGAATAAAGTTTGTTTGTCATTCTTTTTCCTTTCAGCCATTCCGTTCCGTCCTGTCCGTGTTGTTGTATCAAGGATATAACAATGCCCATAACGGGAGAAACGTAATTGGGAGAATAAATGTTTCTTTCCCTCGCTCTTGTTACAATCGTCTTCATTAACTAATGTGCCTCATTGTTAAATACTAACCCACATGTACTTCATGATGTCACCGAGAAAAATGTATCAAAAGCAACTGTGTAATAAATCATTAAATCTTCACATCTAGAAAAAAGTATCGGAAGCAAATGTGTCATAAATCTTTAAATCTAGAAAAAAACATCGGAAGCAACTGCGTCATAAATCTTTAAATCTAGAAAAAATATATCAGAAAAACTGCGTCATAAAACTTTAAATATAAAAAATATCAGAAGCAATTGTGTCATATATCGTTAAATCTAGAAAAAGTATAAGAAGCAACTGTGTCATAAATCTTAAACTCTAGAAGAAAGTATCAGAAGCAACTGTGTCATAAATATAGAAAAGTATCAGAAGCTTCTGTGTCATAAAACTTTAAATCTATAAAAAATGTATCAGAAGCAACTGTGTCATGAATCTTTAAATCAAGAAAAAAGTATGAAAGCAATTGTGTCATAAATCTTTAAATCAAGAAAAAAGTATCAGGAGCAACTGTGTCATAAATCTTTAAATCTAAAAAAGTATTTGAAGCAATTGTGTCACAAATCTTTAAATCTAGACAAAAATATCAGAAACAATTGTGTCATAAATCTATAAATCTAGAAAAAGTGTCAGGAGCAATTGTGCTATAAACCTTTAAATCTAGAAAAAAGTATCAGAAACAATTGTGTCATAAAGATTTAAATCTAGCAAAAAGTATAAGAAGCACTGTGTCAATAATCTTTAAATCTATAAAAAAACTTATCAGAAGTTACTGCCTCATAAATCTTTAAACCAAAAAAGTATCAGAAGCAATTTTATCATAAATCTTTAAATCTAGAAAAAGTATCAGGAGCAATTGTGCAAAAAAAATTTAAATCTAGAAAAAAGTATAAGAAGCAATTGTGTCATAAACATTTAAATCTAGAAAAAAGTTCCAGAAGCAACTGTGTCACAATACTTTAAATCTAGATAAAAAGTATCGGAAGCAACTGTGTAATATATCTTGAAATCTAGAAAAAAAGTATCAGGGACAATTGTGTCACAAATCTTAAATCTAGAAAAAGTATTGGAAGGAACTGTGTCATAAACCTAGAAAAAGTATCAGAATCATATGTGTCCTAAAACTTTAAATCTAGAAAATGTACCAGGGGTAATTCTGTCTTAAATCTTTAAATCTAGAAAAAAGTGTTAGAAGCAACTGTGTCATAAATCTTTAAATCTACAAAATTTATCAAAAGCAACTGTGTCATAAAACTTAAATCTAGAAAAGGTATCATAAGCAACTCTGTCATAAACCTTTAAATCTAAAAAAAGTATCAGAAGTAACTGCATCAAAAATCTTTAAATCTAAAAAAAAATGCTAGACGCAACTGTGTCATAAACCTTTAAATCTAGAAAAAAGCATCGAAAGCAACTGTGTCATAAATCTTTAAATCTAGAAAAAAGCATCGAAAGCAAATGTGTCATAAATCTTTAAATATAGAAAAAAGCATCGAAAGCAACTGTGTCATAAATCTTTAAATTGAGAAAAAAAGCATCAGAATAACTGTATCATAAATCTTTAATTCTAAAAAAGTATTGGAAGCAACTGTGTCATAAATCATTAAATCTACAAAAATCACCGGAAGTAAATGTGTCATAAATCTTTAAATCTAGAAAATATGTATCAGAACAACTGTCATAAGTCTTTAAATATAAAATAATTCAGAAGCAATTGTCTCATATATCTTTAAATCTAGAAAAAGTGTAGGAAGCAACTGTGTCATAAATCTTTAACTCTAGAAGAAAGTATCAAAAGCAACTGTCATAAATATAGAAAAGTATCAGAAGCATCTGTGTCATAAAACATTGAAACTAGAAAAAAGTATCAGAAGCAACTGTGTCATAAATCTTTAAATCAAGAAAAAAGTATCAGAAGCAATTTTGTCATAAATCTTTAAATCTAGAAACATTTAACAGAAGCAAATGTGTCATAAATCTTTAAATCCTGAAAAAGTATTAGAAGTAACTGAATCATAAATCTTTAAATCTACAAAAAACACCAAAAGCAACTGTCATAAATCTTTAAATCTAGAAGAAAGTATAAGAAGCAACTGTGTCATAAATGTAAAGTATCAAAAATATCTGCGCCATAAAACTTTAAATCTAGAAAAAGTATTAGAAGGAATCGTGTGATAAATCTTTAAATCTACAAAAAATATCAAAAGCAACTGTCGTAATTCTTTAAATATAGAAAAAAAGTATCTGAAGCAACTGTGTCATAAAACTTTAAATCTAAAAACAGTATCAAAAGCATCTGTGTCATAAATCTTTAATTCTAAAAAAGTATTGGAAGCAACTGTCCCATAAACCATTAAATCTGGAAAAAGCATCGGAAGCAACTGTTATAATCCTTTAAATCTAGAAACAATGTATCAGAAGCATCTGTGTCATAAAACTTTGAATCTAGAAAAGAGTATCAGATGCAACAGTATCATAAATCTTTAAATCAAGAAAAAAATATCAGAAGCAATTTTGTCATAAATCTTTAAATCTAGGAAAAATTATCAGAAGTAACTGTGTCATAAATCTTTAAATCTAAAAAGAATATCAGAAGCAACTGTGTCATAAATCTTTAGATCCTGAAAACGTATTAGAAGTAACTGAATCACAAATTTTTAAATCTACAAGAACACCAAAAGCAACTGTCATAAATTTTTAAATCTAGAAGAAAGTATAAGAAGCAACTGTGTCATAAATGTAAAGTATCAAAAATATCTGAGTCATAAAACTTTAAATCTAGAAAAAAGTATCAGAAGCAATTGTGTCACAATACTTTAAATCTAGAAAAAAGTATCTGAAGCAACTGTGTCATAAATCTTTAAATCTAGAAGAAAGTATCTGAAGCCACAGTGTAATAAATCTTTAAATCTAGAAAAAAAGTATTAGAAGCAACTGTCATACTTCTTTAAAGTTAAAAAAATATCAGAAGCAACTGTGTAATAAATCAATTGTGTCACAAATCTTAAATCTAGAAAAAAGTATTGGAAGGAACTGTGTCATAAACCTAGAAAAACTTTAAATTTAGAAAATGAACCGTCTTAATTCTTTAAATCTAGAAAAAAGTGTTAGAAGCAACTGTGTCATACATCTTTAAATCTACAAAAAATATCAAAAGCAATTGTGTCATAAAACTTAAATCTAGAAAAAGTATCATAAGCAACTGTGTCATAAAATTTTAAATCTAGAAAAAAGTAACAGAAGTAACTGCATCAAAAATCTTTAAATCTAAAAAAAATACTAGACGCAACTGTGTCATAATTTTTTTAATCTAGAGAAGCTATCAGAAGCAACTGTGTCATAAATCTTTGAAACTAAAAAATATCAGAAGGAACTGTCTAATAAATCTTTAAATCTAGAAAACAGTATTAGAAGCAACTGTGGCATAAAACTTTAAATCCAGAAAAAGTATTAGAAATAACTGTATCATAAATCTTTAAAGCTACAATAAACATCAAAAGCAACTGTCATAAATCTTTAAATCTATAAGAAAGTATAAGAAGCAACTGTGTCATGAATGTTGAAAAAGTATCAAAAATATCTGTGTCATAAAACTTTAAATCTAGAAATTGTATTAGAAGCAACTGTGTTATAAATATAAAAAATATCAAAAGCATCAGTGTCATAAGTCTTTGAATCTAGAAAAAATTATTAGAAGTAACCATGTAATAAATCTTTAAATCTAGAAAAAATTATCAGAAGTAACTGTATCATAAATCTTTAAATCTAAAAAAAATATCAGAAACAAATGTGTCATAATTCTTTAAATCCCGAAAAAGTATTAGAAGTAACTGTATTATAAATGTTTAGACAATGAGATAAATTCCTAACCCGTTCTCCACACGAAATCGCGCGAAAAATTTAATTTAATTTTTTTTTAAATTTTCAAAATAATTATTCCTGATATAAAAAGCTTATTAGGAGAATTTGACATTTTTTTCTTTTCGTTTTTTTGAGAAATTGACACATTGTCATTCATTCATCATATAACTATAGACGCAGAAGTAAAATCCTACAAGGAAAATAGCTTTTGCATTAAAAGAAAAACATAAAAGACTAAATACAATGTTGGATAGAGGAATAATATTAACCATGAAAAAGCCAATAAACCAAGTGAGCTTCCTTATTAACGCGGAATAAAGACAATGGAATATTGCACCCTCGTTCAGATTTGAAATATCTAAATAAATCAATGAAAAAGTGAACATCTCAAACTTCCTACAGCAAAATAAATCTTTGCACAATATTTCTGGAAAGTTGATGCTTCTAACGGATATTGGAACATTTCAGTCGACAAAGAAAGCTTTTTTCCTTTCTACACACCCTTTGATAGATATCGATTCACCAGGCTACACTTCAGTATTCACAACGTAAGTGAAATATTCCAAAAGGAAATCGCCGTAATTATCAAATACACTAGAAGAAAACATAGAATAACTAAAACTTATCTTTAACCGACACGGTTTGAAATTAAGCAAAAATAAATATATTTTCCTCAAATCACAGATCATCTATCGTAAACACTTGATCACAAACAAAGCACTAAATCCAGATCCATCAAATGTTGAAGATATCAACGATATACCTCTACCCAAATAGACAGTGCAAATTCCTAACCAATTATGCAGAAATGACGGCCCCACTAAGTCAACTTCTACAAAATGATGTCAAATGGTGATTTGAATAACCACAAATGGAAGCAGTATCGAAAAAATGACAATCCAAAGCGACCAACAAAATTGTCAAATACCACTAAACATGGACAAGAAGCGATATATTGGAACAGAACCATAATGGTTCTCATTCACGCCACGTGCAACGTGACTCATACAGAACAAAGTTACTAAAATATATAAAACGAAGTTTTTAAGCATAATATTCGTATGGAAGACATTTTCCCCAATTTATCTACGGTACACATAAATGATCATAAATCTCTAAAACAAATCTTAATAAAAAACACTCATAAAATCTCTTCCAAGAATTTAAATATTTACTAACATGCAACATCGATCTGAACTGCATACCAAGTTGTGAATTAATTATTGCCGACACACAATCTTGCTATCTTAAGCATATCTACAGTATACAACTCCGGAAATACATGAGATATGGAAACTCACATCCATTCAATCGTAAAAAAAACTACACAGTATCTGATAACAAACCAAACGTCTACGTCTACAACAAGCGACCTAACACTACAATCACTCATTAACGTTAAACTATTCACATTTATTCATGACAAAATGTTACTCGTCAAAAGTACAGGAATTATCGTCGCTAATTCACCCTGAAAAAAAGGCTCTACAAAGACATCTAGGAATAGTGAAATGTACATCTATCGCTAGAGAATGTGTACATTGGTTAGGTATAAACGCCTAAATTTAGAAAATGATTAGCAATTGTGAGACATGTATCGATTACAAAAATTGATTACAAAATCAAAAAGCACCAGAAACCCCAATGAATCCCGAAATACCAATTACTCCAAGTCTAACCAAGTAGCGACCTTGTTTGAAGCGTTATTGTTGGATGAAAGTTGCAAAAGGTGACTTAGATAAATACTAATAGAAGTATAGCTCAGTGGGAGTTTAAAATAAAAAAATGAACGCTTCGAAAATATTAATTAGAACATAAAATGAAGATTGGAGATAATATCAGAATGGCTTGAAGCCGAAACTATGTGTTTATATTTGTTTACTTTGGGGTCAAACATTTATCGAAATGGAAGATGTCAGTTAAAACTTGGCTGAGAAACTAACTTTTGAGTGACCCCAAGCATTTATCAGATTGAAATGTGTCAAGCTAAAATTGGCTCGATAACTGAAAATATATTAATATCCATCATTTAGCAGATAATATATCGTGCTAGCATAAATAATATATTCAACATTTATGAAATCGAGAAGTGTTGTTACAACTTTGATTGGGGGGGGGGGAGACAATTGCATCCCTATTACCATTTCAAGATACATCGTGTAATTGGTTTGTACTTTTGTTTCTCGATGTATGTTGACAGGTTGCTGGGTTTAGAAGATTAAGCAAAAATTCAGGCTCATAACAATAGAACTTTCGCATCTCGAGAACACCGGCGTGGGTAAAGGTGATGTTCTATTTACTATATGAATTAGATATTGCACGCAGCAGTGAAAAGCAGAGCGGGGTTTCCGGCTGTCACAACGGTGATAGAGATGGAAGATTTGAAGTGGTCTCGGGCGTCCATATGAATGACAGAAAAAAAACGAGAAAAATTGTACATAATAGTTTGCCGAGAAAATGAAAACCCGACCACCAGGGGTTGCAAAGAGTTGCGGTCAAAATTGGCAGTACAAGAGAGTTGAATTCTGCCATCAGTAGTAACATTCAGTAAAAAGAACATTTTTGATTTGGAAAGTCGCGGAATGCTTCAAGTACTATTAACATTTATTGGTTGCGAGAATTCTCTTGAAATGATTATTATCGATGGAAATATAGCTGAAGAGCACAAAACTAGGTTGTAAATACTCTTACCACAAGAGCTACCTGAAGTCACCTAAAGTTTCAACGCTTTTACTTTTTTAATTAATTTTTTTTTTTTTTGCTTATTCTCCAATAAGTAAAATTCCTTTAATCATACTCTGGTGTTGGCCATTCGTTCAAATGAGCGAATTCGCGCAGCTTGAATTCCAGTGAGGAACCAAAAGGTGCAACAAATAAAAAAAACACGGATTTTTGAGTTTTGCTAAGTACACAGCAATGACTCCACTAGACGTTTACGACATTTAAAGTGTGTGTGGCAGCGATGGAGTCACCGATAATGTCAAAAGCAGACAAAATAACTACTATACTAATATAAAAAATCAACCCACCACCACGCATCTGTTTATGTATGGTGTGGTTACATTAGGCTTGATATCCTGTGATGTTATTTTTCTCGTTTAAGTTTGTCCAAAAGACAAGTATTATCGCTGAAGACAAAAAAGGATAATTCAGTGATGTGACATGGCGTAAGAAAAAAAGAACAAAACCGAACCTTAGAGATTCAAAAGCTTTTATGAGTGTAACATTGAAGAATAAGAAGAACAAAATAAGAAGCGAGAAAGGTGATGCAATGGTGATGCAAACAAATGGTATTTTTGCAGACTTATTTTGTAGCAGAAAAAAAGTTCTGTTAACAGTTCTTCGAGGCCATGTGATTCGTTGTTGTTGTGCTAGAGATGACTTGGAGACCGGTTTTCCTAAGAATTGTGAAGATATTTCTTTACAGTGGAGTTGGTGCTCAATCCTGGATTCCACAGAGTTGTTGTTGAAGTTTTTTCAGATAGCAGTTTCTTGCACGTGCTACTCATTGAAATCCAACTTGGGAAAGAGGAAGAAAGATTTTTAAAAATGCGCGCAGATTCAGTGAGGGGCCTTCTGATGAGTTCCTTTTCTGTCAGTCACCGGAATCGTTGTAACAATACTAAAGGGCCCGTTAAAATGAGGTTGACTCCGAAAGACTTGTAATAATTTCAATACCTGAGAAACTACACTCGTCCATACCCGTGACATCGAAATCACACATCAATTTCCTGGCCAGCTAATCGAAATTATCCTCAAGTTAATGGTTTTGTAGAAAAGCACATTCAGATAATAAAGACGAATAACGAAGATCCACACTTATCATTACGCACTACACTATTAAAAAATGGGTCTGCCTCTCCTGTTAAAGAATTAATGAATAGAACTTCAAGGACAAATCTCCTAAGTATAATGATATATAAATTTATATATCATGTCTTCAAGTCTTTATGTTTTCAAACGTAATAAGTTTGAATTATGTGTACATTGATTTATTCATTGGAAATGTTGATGTAATTGTCTGAAGTTCGTGGAGAAAAATTAAGCTGTTCTAATTCCTTTTTAAGTTTGTGTCATAATATTGAGCTTCTGTTGACAGGCGAGTCTTTTGTGGAAATGAAAACATCAACGTGACGTGATATCAGGCAAAAGGTTAACAAGAGAAACGGAAATAAAAAGAATAAAATTCAAGTATAAAAGTAACATTTGGCAGTTTAATACTTGTGCATCGATAGCTATTATTAGGTAGATACACTTGTTATTCTTATTCAATTTAAAATTCTATAACTAGATTAAAAATTCTATATTTTGATGCGAAGTAAGATGTTTGCTGGTGAGGGGTTAGTACTTGAACATAGTTTTAATCAATTGTTTTGAGCTGAAGTCAGTACTTGTTTTTGGTGAATGTTCGTAATGTGTGTCAGTTAAATGAGTGAGAAGTTTATAGCTGCGTAGGAATACAAAAGTAATAATCTACCGTTACATATGAAGATTCAAATTCCTGCACAAGCGGCAAAATAAAGCCAGCAAAAGAACAGGCAACTTAAATGGACGTCCCTTTCATCACCCACTTAAACATCTCTGGAGTAACACCGTGACATTCAAATATGAGTTTAATTTTTCTTTGTCAGCATTTCTCTTTGTTTACCATTCCCACTGTGTGACAACATACTTGTTAATTTGGATAAATTATTTTTTTAACAAAATGTTTGGTGAATTATAAACCCGATGACTGGGAAATTTGTCCCGGCTTTCCTACATGAAAGGGTTCAGGTTAATGCGACAAAATCGATAAAAGCAACAACGGCTTGAAATATTAGAGCGGACAATTATCTCTTTTAGGCGGAAGAATAAAAACTCAAACTCCTGCTCAGGGTGTAACAATAGAAGAAGAAAGTGTTTATTTGCATATACAAAAAAGGTAAAAGGATAAGAGAAAGAAAGGGAGAAGAAAAATTCCTTTAACTAAAAGGATGAAAAAATGTTCATAAAAAGGCTTGTTCAGAATATTTCTCTGGGGGCCTAAAAGTTCTTAAGCTAGTAAATCGTTCACATAGATTTCTTCAGAGCTCTTGTTGAGGAGGAAACTGTCGGAAGATTCGAATTTTATAGTTGAATGAGTTCGTAGGCCGGCGACAGGAATGTGTAGTTGCAAAGAGGTAGATTTAAATTAGTTTATAGTAGTGGGCTGACGTTCTGACTTTACAGCCCAGCAGGCAGATCTCTTTCTTGAAACAGGTTCCAAAAATAACTGGTGTTCTGTCGCCGACCTGATGTTATTACAGACTGTGTCAAGTACTCACTGCTAAAGAGACGCATATTCTCCGTATTTATGGAGATTAGGAGGCTATACAATTTCATTCGTCAGAATATATAGTCTTATCTCTGATAATCCGGCTCCCCCAAAAAGTTGTCGTAAGGATTAGAAAAAAGTCTAGAATGTGAACTTGTAAAACATTGTAGTGGTAGTTCTCAAATTAAATTCTAATATTACATGTGAATTTAGAAAATATGCGATTTGAACTTCTTAGGGAATCATGTCAGTTTAGTAGGCATTTCTCTGTCACTTGAAAAAGAAAAAGTTATATCAGAATTTCCCAAACCTACCACAATAGGAAAATGGAGAGATTAACTGTTTTTAAACGTTTCCTTTCTGAATATAATCAAACATTAAAACATCTTACAAATATTTTAACCGACATATATATATATATATATATATATATATATATATATATATATATATGTAATAGGGTTTATAATGACACCAAATATTTTTTATTAAAAAAATAATTTATCCAAGTTGCCAAGTATATTGTCACACACTGAGAACGGTAAACAAAGATAAATGCTGACAAAGAAAAATAAAACTCTTATTTGAATGTAACAATATATATATATATATATATATATATATATATATATATATATATATATATATATATATATATATAACTGTATTCTAAATCTGTTTGTTCTTTCTCTTCATTTGGAGATATATATATATATATATTCAGTTATATGGATATGTGTTTGTAACCCTGGGTTTCAGGCTTTTGCGATCATCAGAAAACTGGTTTATTTTTTAATCTTATGTTTGGTGGTGTTGGGGGACAAATTCTCTGTGTCCGTTTTGAGATGACACTCATACGCACGTAGACATACATACATACAGATTTACGTATTACAGTTTGCACAAACACACTTATAAACAATGCCAGATTAGGCGCAGATATAAATACGCAATTATAATCCTATTTCGGTGTTCAAACTGTATGTAGCGAAGTTCTTTCAACAAAGGGTAAGTTGGGGTGTTCTTGGCTCCTTTCAGATCGGCCGTCTGCGTCCTTAAACGGAATAACACTTCTTCACACACACATACATGTATACGTGCTCATATATTTCTATTTGTCTGGGACTTACATCACCACATTGCTTAAATGGGTTCTCTATGTAAATATGGCGATGATCATGGTCTCACTTTCAATGCTGATCGCTTGTGTATTGTAGACGAGTGCGATTATATTGATAGTGCTAATAATGGATATTATAACTGGTAATACTAATTATTGGTGTGCCATAGGTAAAATTTAGCTCTAATGTTGATGGGAAACGAAAGTATAATGGTAAAAAATGCAACTATAATGACAATGATAATCATGGTAATAGATGCAGTAAATATAATAATGAGGGTGAAAATAGTAAAAATAAAACAATAATTACAATAATGAGGACAATGACAATGGTAAAAACAGTACTAATGGTGTTGGGGAGGATATGAAGTGGGAATAATAGTAGTAGCAATGAATAATAATAATGATAATAATAGTGGTAATAAATAAAAAATAATATTAATAATTATAATAATAAATAATAATAATGTTAATAATAAATAAATAATAATAAATAATGATAAATTAAAATAATAACAGCAGTAATAAATAATAACAAATAATGATAATGGCAATAAAAGAATAATAATAATAAATAATGATAATGATGGAAGTGGTAAAATATATAATAGAAATGGGTAATAAATAAATAATGACAATAATGAAAACAAAACAATGGCAAAATGCAGTACTAATGGTGGTGGGGGAGGATATGAAGTGATAATAATAGTTATTATTCGGTAGGAGCATAAGGTCGTAACGACAATATTGGTAACTGAAGTAGTGGTAGTCATTATAAAATGATATTGAAGAGTTGGTGGTTTATCCCCTCGTGTCCGTATGGGGGATGGTAGTTTAGCTAACTCTATCGATGTGTGTTAATTGGTATGGTGTCTTTTTTTACTCTGGTTCGGATCAGATTTCTTCTAGGTATTATCCGTTTGGTATGAACGGAGATATTTATTTTCGTGTCCGCATTTTGAAATTATTTCTGATCTTTGGTTTAGTAATTCCTTTTGTTGAATGTGGGAGATTATTGCTACTTTTTCGTGTTATGTTGTTGTAGGCAGATGCGGTTTTCATGATTTCGCAGCTTATTTTTTATATGATGTTTCTGTCTTTTAGTTACCATATGTATGTGGATAGTGTGGTGCTGCTGGAGTATATTTTGTTGGAGAATGAGAGGTCGTGGGTGTATTTTCTTTGCTTTAATGTTCTTTCTGTGGCGCCAATGTAGTACATTGCAGTGTTGTTTGCGTTTACCTTGGCTTTATATACTATGTTCATTTGCAGGCAGTTTCCTTACAGTAGGCATGTGGTTTTATTTCTGCAGTTGCATGGGGGTCTTTGATTGCGCTATTTCAAATTATTACTATTTTGTTCTGGCTTTTAATTATTTGTGTTATGTTTTTAGTGCAGCTGTAGCTAACTTTTACGTTGTTTTTGTTAAATATTTTTATTATGTTGTTTTTGTTAAGATGTTTGTTGCGGCGAAGTGTTTTTTATTAAAAGAAATATAAGTTGGTTTAACAACAAAACCGTCAAAACAAACACCGGCAAGACATTCCTAAACCTAATAGATAAACACTACCCCGAAACAAACCTCTTAGCAAAAATATGGAAAAGATAATGGATGTCTCATCTCATTGGCGGTGTTTTACAACAATGCATTGATAGTAATTGGATGCCATTCTTTTTTAGGAAATTTTCACAGGCAGAATCGAGGATTCATTGCAGAGTTTTCTGCGGTCAGATAATTCCATCAAATACTGGATAGAACTATGCACATCGCCACAGATCATTAATAGTAGCATATCAGTCTAACTAGAATAAATACTCTTCTAGAGAGATTAGGGACTTAGACTGCTTATATTGGATATCCGATTCACTAAAGGTGTGGACATGTCCTGGAGTACTAATGCTATTTTATACAAAATATCAACTGTTTCATACTTATGTTATCTTGGTTCTTTGTCTGCATTTCTTCTTACTTATTCACTGTGTACATTAAATTACTTGGCAAACTCGGCAAATTGGACTTTAATACATTCGACTAAAACTTTGACTCATGCATATAAATGTTGTATTGCAAACTTAACAAGGATTCCTCTCCCTATTTTGTACCATTCTATTTCAGTGTTAGTTCATCCAACTGCCTCTATTAATGCTAGCTAAGGTTTGTTGAGTGGAATATTTAATTTCCATCACCAATCTTCTTACAAGGTTCTTATCCTAAGCAATTACTGGTGTTATAATTGAAAGTGTGTGTATAAAACGGTGCCTGACCATATTAGCTGAGTGAAACCTCGACTTTCGTACTTTCATATCTAGAAATTAAAGCTTCTTTCATTATAAAAATAGAGGCTGAAATTGTACGACTACTTCTGTTGACAGTGATGAAATAACTTAATCTCTGCGTAGGTTATATTTCACACACGGAACTGAGCTTTAATGATAGCGAAACGGCCGTCAGTGGCTGTCTCCCTGAATACAGAAGCTTTATTAACCACTACTGAAATTGAGTCGGAATAATTCATGTTAGAAAATTAATAAAAATTGAATTTGAATTTTTCTTTTCCTTGGTTCTCAGTATAATGTATTTTTCTTTGTTTCGTTGTATCTTCTTCTTTTAGTACGCCAGAGTTTGAAACCTTAATAGATCTCTATCAATTCCGCGCATCTAAATTTATAGAAGATCATAGCAAGTTTAGCTGGACGTCCATTCAGTTTGAATTCTGAAGAGGGACTGACTTGGTGGCAGTCTTTATTTTCGCGCCTCGATTTTGGCACGTGACTTCCAAATATTAATTTTTACATGTGTGGGCGAAAAGAGGTTACTGCCCTTTTTCTTTTCTCAGAGAGTACAAGGTTGCTTTAATGTCTGGATAGTATCCGGTCAAATCATCACCCTCTCACGTGACCAAGAAGGAGAAAGTGTACTTTTCATAGGATACATAATTGTTTGCGAGTATGTATGCAAGTTTGATCAAGAACCATTGTCAATCTCACTTTATTTCTTTTTCATTTTCACACTTTCTAAAAGTACTGACTCTTCATTCAGAGTACTTCTAAAATACAAACTTTACTGTTGATTTTAGAATAAAATTAGATGAGAGCCCGTAACAATATATATATATATATATATATATATATATATATATATATATATATATATATATATATCCTTTCAAAAACAAAAATATCCCTCTTCAACAAACGAGTTCAAGCCGCTACAAACTCATGACTACCGTAACAAACTGGTAAGTATCAGCTTTTCAAAGAAACATATTGTCAATAAGGTTGTCACATTATAAGGTTAGCTGTTTCTTGAGGGTTCGACTCCTTTTCTGGGTTGTTACATATAGTAATGTATATAAATGAATATAATATCCATGTATATGCTGATTGAATTAATATTGATTTTTGTTCCTACAAAATTTTCATACAGGACTCACGGCTGATTTGCTTAGTATATAGGGTGCCTTACAGAGTTGTCGGAAAATCGGTGGATTGTCAATTTCTGTTGCTGATCTTTAGTTATGGCGATCAGGTGTAAGAGTAGCGTCGGGTTTTGATCTATTTCTTGTGTTGGTTTGACCGATGTCACAGGATATGGTTGTTCGCACGTGCTGGTCGATGGCGGTCACGATGGTGAATCGATCGTAAGCTGCATTAGTTGCCAAGATGACGAGGGATTGGCATAGCTGGTAGGCATGTTCTATGAAACGGGGCCGTGGTGACAACTGCAAAGGAGCGAGTCGGGTATACCGAGATGACAGCAGTGTGTTGCCGAGGTGATTAGGTTGGTGTAGCTGGTTGGCCAGTGTTCTATGAAACAGAGATAGCCCAAGTAGGTTGTCTGATTGCAGAGTCGGAGTCGCTTGGTTGTGGAGTCGCTTGGTTGTGGAGTCGCTTGGTTGTGGAGTCGCTTGAAAAATCGTTGTAGTGAGTCGGATTTGCTGTGTCGTGGCTGGATAGTCTGCCGATGTAGTGGGTCGGATGCCGGCTTCGGCGACGAGGAAGGCTTTTAGCTGGTTGGTGTCGACGTTTGAGATGTTATCAACCGTTCGCGATTGACCAGTGTCGTTTTCATTACGGGTCTTCGGTAACCAAACATGATGCACAGAGCTAATGCGCAGAGAACGACTTTTTTATTTTGTTCTCGGTCTTCATGGCGTTCACATCCGGCCGGCATGCAGAATGAATCAGAAAGAGATCTAATTGCAACGGAGTATAACAAGGATAAATTGATCGACAAAATATATATATATATAATCAGTCATAAGCCCAAAACGAGTTCAATTAAAAAGGATGAGAATGAAAAATGCATTTAATATAATTAATTTATTCTAAATAGAGAATGTATAAATCTATGTGAAAAAAACTACCCTCTGCAATTTTCTACTATCTACAGCGAAGATTTTCGGATGAATCTTTTTTATAACCCTTGTTTATGCGCCTGATTATAGTGACGTTGTGTCTGGTTCAGGTCTACTATGTTCACGTAGCAACTTTGAACGAACCATAAAATTAATAACACCTTAACAACAAGAATCACTGATGAGGCGAAAAGAAAAAAACGACAAGAATTGTTAAGATAAAAAGCGGAATGTTTCTTTGTTTGCAAGGGAATCAATTTAGTGGAAGGAGAAAGTCGATAAGATCTGGAGTTTATACGTGGTGTCGGGTCAGTTGACCGAGGTCTCCGATGGTGGCGTTGACAGCTTGCTCGTTCACCTCAACTGTTTCCAGTGTCGTGAGCGGCGTTCTTAAAAACAGGTCTGGTAGATCATGACTCATCGTTTTTTTTATTCATGTTTTTGCTTTAGCGGCAACATTCTTGATTAGCTACTTTTATGTTGTATTAACTAACTAAATTCAATTAATTTCTTTCTTATACTCCTAATGTAGTATAACAATAAAATTATTCATTCTGCTACGCATTATAAAAGCCTATAAAATAAAAAAATATATCATTTTAAACACATATAAGGTTTTAAACTCATATAAGGTGAAAAGATTAAAAAATGTATAGTTTTATATATATAAGGTGAAAGATAATCTTTTTCTGGTCATCCGTACTTAAATTTTACGTACCCTTTTTTAAAGTTGGGAGTGACAGTAGAAGACTGCAGTAGTTGACCTATGACGGTCTGAAGAAGTTTCGGTTTCGTCCATACATGTACAAAGTACAATACATACAATACAATGCGGTTACTTCCATACATAACATATACAAACAGACTTTTTGGCATACCGTGAAGATTTTTGTTAACAGATAAGTTATTTTTTCTTCTCCTTATTTTAACTAATTTTTGTGTTAATTTTGCTACTTATGTTACATTGTTAAAATTCCATCTTTCCAGTTTTAATTCATATTATCCCCAACACCCAGCTTCAGTTGAACGTGGTTGTTTGAACCTTCTAATGTAACTTTTTATTACATTAGATTTTGCTGTTAAATTTTAATTCATAAAGTTCTTTTCTTACGTTTGTTTTATGTAAATCCTTGTTGGTTTTTAGCATTCTATTTTCTTCAACTTCTTTTACGTCCGATTTTTATTTTTGGTCGATGAAACCTGTTTCAGGAAGTTTAGTTTACATTTAAAATTTTGGTATTTCTTGAGTTTATTTTTTCTCTTTTGCCATTGTTTCGTTTTTCCTTTTGTTCTTAACTTGGAAAAATAGTTTGTCCGGAAAAATATAGAGAGAGACTAATGAAAGTGGGAAGAATTTTTACGCATACAAAATGACCGATAATAGTTGAAGCATTAAAGAAGACCTTTTACACGATAAAAATTTTAAATTCTCGAAAAGTGGAACGTCTAGAGAGAATAATAGAAACACATCTCTTTCTTAAAAGAGACGGAAAAATTAATACCCGGAAAAAATAGGTCTAACATAGAAAAACGAAAAAATCGCACCGCTTAAAAACAAAAACAGGAATAGTTCAGAAGAAAATAGAAAATATCAGAATAGTCAAAAAGGAAAAAGTATAACTCTCCTATGTGAGATAATTTGAAAAAGAAAATGGCGACGCAAAAAAAAAACTAAATTACAGAATTATGAAAAGCGCAATGATAGGAATCACTCTCTAACTGGAATTTTCCCACTAAATGTTTAGTCAATATGGTAGAGTTTGTGGGGAGGGTCAAAAACTATATCTAATCAAAGATGGGAACGGGGGCTTTTGGTAGACCTCCTCGGATGAAAGATCATTGCAAGAAGAACAGTGTCAGTCTTCGTGGTGGACAAGTGTTCGTGCAAAATGTATCGCCTCAGGAAAAACACAGTAATAAAATCACTGACTCCCTTGGAGGTTAACCCCAACAAATTATTAGACTTTTATGAGGAACATTATGCTAACCAAGTTATCTGAAGAAATTACCAGAAGAAATCTATTAACTTAAGAACACATAATTCGCACAGAATATCAAGGAAGGCGTCTGACCAGTGCAGAGATCTATGAGGTCCCTTTCTAAATGCTTGGGGAACACATCACTACTTACATTTTACAGTATGAACAAATAGTAGGTTTTCTCGGATTATATGAGCGGAAAACGGTGCTTTGATGTCATGATAGATTGAGAAGCTTTCAACTCCATTCCAACAGCATGGATGTAGAGGAAAGGAAATTATGTCATAGGAACCAACTTACTGAAAGTGTGATGATACTTGTCACCCACCCCTTCCTGTCCAGAGAATAAGGCCTCTGGAGTTCCGCCCCAGTCAGAACAAAATTCCTCTCTTGTTGGCTACTTCCACACTGCTTCAAATGGGCATGCACTCAGCTGAGGTCGGTGGCAAAAAGATCTCCGTTGGAGCCCTCATTTCCTGAGTCACCATCGCATGCATAAAGTGTGGATGTGGAAAAAAGAGAAATGACTAGTGGTGGGTATGACTAGAAGGAGGCTCCGATCTGCAGGGCCTCAGCCACCTTAAGCTGCCTCGATGAAAGGCATTAAGAGTCCCATTTCCATATTGAAAGAATTACGGTAAAAACAGAGGAACTGAAAAGAAAACTAGTCGCAAAAATAATTAAGAACATATGCCAGTGAGGGCGGGAGGTCCCTTATCCTCTATCCCGTTTTCCACAAGCGTTAAAAATAATAGCCCCTCTCGCAATGACGTGATCCTTTAATGCAGCCCATTACAAGATTACAGGCATCCACTCCCAAAAACAACAATCCACCACATTTTGTTCCACTCCTGCTCCGTCTCTCACATCATCTCCCACACCATCTGTCACTCAAATACCATAACAGTCACTGAAAAAATAGAATCCCAAGCAGAACAAAAAGACACTGTAGTCCGATGATAGAGACTGCAAGTGAAAAAAGAAAAAAAAAGCAGCCATACGCAATGTATGAAAATCAAAAATATGAAAGTCTTCCTAACAAATAGATATTGTGAATGAGAAAGCTATAGAAGACCCGCGAGATTGGCTCGGGGCGCGGCTGATTTGGAACATGACCGTGGAGGAGAATAATGCCATGAAGATATCGCCCCACTGGCTATAATTGATGATGAAACCATAAGAAAACTAAAATGGTTCTGTTATGGGAGAGTCCCAATTTTTGCTCATTTTAATTTAAAATTAATTTTAAAATTTACATTTCCTTGCCGGCACCATTAAGACTATAATGGACCACGGTTTGATTGGATATGCCGTTGATGTCCTTTCCCCGTCCATATTCAAAGCTGAGAAACTCTGACTCACTATGGTTAGCTAATGTGATTGCCATGGAGCAAGTCTCATTGGACAAGGCTGGTTTGCGATCTCCAGCGTCAAGGAGTGAATGTTTATAGTGTGCAAGAGACACGGTTTGCAGCACCCGACCGTGGGGATATTCTTTCGAGAAGGTTTAATCTTTTCTCATCATATTTTGATGGCCACTTGAGGAATGTCTCTTAGCTGATGAGCATGTTCCTGACAGCAACGTGTACTCTTGCGTTCGCAGTTCTGGCGAGCAGATTTTATGCATTGGATGTTACTATAAGGGATAAGACACTTCAATTCATCGGGGTTTATATGCCAAACGACGTTAGGGAACGGGCCAACTTGTTTCGGCGGATCGATTTGTTTTGATTATATCTCTTTGGTCAGTTTTAGTGAAGATTGGATTGCCCTCCCTGATCCTTATATAAATCGTATAGGGGAAATATCGGGTACTAAAATCCCGGAAGTAAGAATGTTTCTTGACTTCCGTGACAAGTTCAAACATATGGAGAACTTTCGAAATGCGAGTCCTTGGGATGTAGTTTGAACTTGTAGTAATAGGGTCCGATTTTGCGATCTAATACATCGATGGCGTCTTAGTTTTAGCCTGCCCAAGTTTCTATTCGATAGTTTATATGTACAATAGGTTTGTTCGGGTTCGTGTAAACTTACGGTTAAGATGGCTCTCTACTGAAAATTCAACACATTATTATTCAATTAGAACATCTGCTACTAACGTTGCAACGAGAACTGGCGGGGCTGTGGTTGGGAATAAGTGATAGGATTATCTGAAATCTAAAATTAGGTCATTTACTGCTGATAATAGTCGTCGATTCAACGTTGATTAGCAACGTAAACGGCATGCGAATCTAAAGTAGAATGGGCTATTAAATCGGGAAACAATGGTGAAGTAGCCGTAGCTAGAGTAGAGCTGGTCTTTTGCTTATCGAGAAGGACCAAACTCTGGTAGGACTAAGTTAAAGAAAATGTCTTCAGAGGTGACGAATATGGCCGCTGAATTGCTGATCGACATATCGCGAGCACCACATTGCCGGCTGGACGACAGGTGACCACAAACGCGGGCATATCTGAAGATATTCGGAATTACTATCAGGAACCTTTCAGTAGGGAACTCCGTCAGTTCGACGTCTGTTTAGTGGATTTCTCTCGCTTTGATACAACTGAAGTAGCTGGGTGCAAGTATCCGATAACAAAGCACGAGATCTGGAAAGCTATGAAGCTGGTCAGCAGTAACAAAACTCCGGAGATAGATCATCTTCCCTAAGAACTTTATTTTAGTGGAACATCAACTGGATGAAGCATGAGACTATACACCAACATTTTCACTATGGGTGTGATTAAGTTACTATGTAAGGACAAACACAGTGGGGATGAGATTAGTAATTTTCAGCCTTTAACGATGTTAAATACAGAGTTAATGATTTTAGATAAGATCTAAGCCAACGGTTTGCAGGTTGTCCTGCCGAATCTAATCGGCCTCGAGATGTGCTGTGAAGGGCAGGATTATTCCAGGCAATCTTTATTTGGTACACTTGATCGTAGAACATGTCGACACTGAGGACAAGCTGATCAATTTGGATCAATCAAAGGCATTCGATAGGGTTGACTACCGTTTATTGGATGTTGTTGTCGTGTTGGTCGGTTTAGGCACGTACTTTCACTCCTGGATTCGGCTACTGTGTGTTGGTGGAAGCGAATAGAATAAATTCGAAGCTAAGCAGACGACATATCTGTGCTTGCAGCGAGCCATACCTATGTCGCCAAAGAAATCATAGAGTATAGAACAGTAGCAGAGGCCAAGATCAACCGAAATAAGACTGTTGGCTTGCGGCTGAGTACGTAGAAGGAAGAGTCTCTTCCTGGACCTTTCAATTGGACGGACGGACCTTGCAAGACACTCGGCGTCTGGTTTAGTCCCGATTTCCAGCTTTTGATGAATTTGTCGGAAGTTCGAGTGAAGGCCGTGCACGCGTTTCGTTTGTTTTTCTTTAAAGGGGAGAGCAGAAGTTTTTCTTTGAATATCTACCAAATACTCCTTTATCGACTTTCCGTGTTTCATCTCCCGTGTTCCGCACTATTTACATTAATTCGAATTTTGTTCAAATACTTTATAGGGCCTCAATGTTCCTAAGCTCGTCGAGACATCTGTTATCTCTTCTCTGTTGACGTTGATCTAGTTATGCTAAGCACCAACATAAGCTTCTCATCAAGAAATGTATGCACAACAGGACGAAAAGTCTTGCTGACTTTGAGAAGTGTGCATTCGTCTCCGAGGCGAATGTTCCTTCTACCGCGTATATATCGAAGCGCTTTCAGATTCTTCTCACATGCGAAGTCTGGCTTCTATGATACACGGCCACTGTCCTGAGGATCGTTAGTGATGACGAGCTCGATCTGACAAAGCAGGAATTTCGCTCTCTATGGCCTTCGGCACCCGGATTTAAATGTTCTCAACAACGATGAGGTATCACTCACCTGGCTGGTTTTGCAAGGGGTTCTTTGAGTCGACAAGAAGCATTGTGTATTGGGACTGGTAGTTGTGCCAGAATGCGTTCGCTGCGGTGAGTCCACTAGACACGCCTTCTCCACTCACCAAAATTTCACCATCTCGCTCTCTCTCTCTCTCTCTCTCTTTATATATATATATATATATATATATATATATATATATATATATATATATATATATATATATATATACAAATGTAAAAGAACGAATAGTGAGATTTCAGCGTCCAAAACATTAATTTAAAACAGGGCTCAATACAAAAATAAGGCAATAAATATTTATTTATTATGCACATTAGAATATGCACATACCCACTACAAAACTGTACATCTTGTTTCAACGTTAAAAGTTTTTTTAACGTTTCATCAGGTGGGAAATCACGATGCTACTAAAAAACTTTTTTTAGTAGTATTGTGATGAACATTATAGTCTAGATAGCCATAACTATCGTCCTTTGACTATGTTAAACACAGAGTTAAAGATTTTGGCGAAGATCTTAGACAACCGTTTGCAGCTTGTCCTGTCTAGTCTGATTGGCTCGGAACAGACTTGTGCTGTGAAGGGCAGGACTATTCAGGATAACCTGCATATGGTACGCTTGATCTTAGAACAAGTCGACAGTGAAGCCGCGCTGATCAATTTAGATCAGTCCAAGACCTTCGATAGGGTTGACCATCGGTTTCTGGGGGCTGTCCTTTCGGCGGCCGGTTTTAGACTCCTGGATCCGACTTTTGTATGCGACTCCCGGTGCGCTGGTGGAGGTGAATGGGGTAAGATCGAAGCCTTTCGTATTGTCTCGCTCCAATCGTCAAGGTTGTCCGCTTTCGCCTTTGCTTTACGTTCTTGCGTTGGAACCTTTCCTTCGCAAGTTAAAGGCGAATCCTGTCCTGCGCGGAATTTCCTTGCTTGGGGCTACCACCTCAGCTAGGTATTCTGCCTATGCTGACGACGTTTCGGTTCTTGTGTCGAGCAGAGCCGAGATTGACGAAGTCAGCAAAGAGATCAGTGGGTATGAGATGGTGACGGCCAAGATCAACCGCGATAAGTCTGTTAGCTTGCGGTTGGGTGCGTGGTAGGGAGTTTCTCTTCCCGGACCTTTCCTCTGGACGGATGGGTCGATCAAGATACTCGGTGTCTGGTTCGGTCCTGATCTTCAGTTGGAAATGAATTGGTCGGAGGTACAAGGGAAGGCCAAGATGGCGGTTAATCTATGGTCTCGGAGGAGGCTTTCCATGAAGGGGAGGGCGGAAGTATATGTTTCACACATCTACCCGATTCTCCTTAACGACTCTCTGTACTTCCATATACCAGACTAATATTATTAGTATGGCTCTTGTTCTCTTTCTTGTGTAGAGACAAAGCCGCTATGGTATCTCGCGAGATCTGTTGTCTTCATCCCTCTGAGGGCGGTCTGGGTATGCCTAGCATTGAGATTCGTCAATATATGCTTCGCATCAACTTTCCAGCGCTGGCTGGTGATTCGTGGGTCCCTCTGGGTCGCCAAGAGACTTTGTTCAGCAGGCTTGGAGAAATATCCAAACTGTCGTCGCTGTACTGGAGAAGTCGAGACCATTGGTCACGCCTTTCATTGCAAGGCGGTAGTGCCGTTGTGCAATTTTGTTGAAGGCTTCATGGTTCGCAAGCTGCAGGGAAAGTTCTTTGTCCTTGAGGCCAGTTCTGTTTGTAGCAATGCGGTGCCGCAGATGACGAAGGCTGAACATTATGTGTTCTGTTGCTTACTAGGTGTTATGAGAGTTGTGATTTGGACGACGCGTCAGAAGGAATTCTATGGGGGCGAGAAGTTCACTTCTTCCCAACTGATCTTGTTCTTTAAGCATCAGCTTAAAGTCAAGATTAGGACGGAAAGGCGGCGGCTCACCTCATCAGAATTTGGCAAAAGGTGGGTGAATCTTGCGCGTATGTGTCGAGTAAAAGGGGCTGACCTGGAGTGGCATTTTGATGCCTGTTAGGCATCAGGATATTGTTTTCCTGGTTTGAACCCAACCCTAGATTTAGGCTAGAAGTAGGTTTTTGATTGTTTAGTTTTTCTTTTCTTTTCCAGTAAACTTAGCTAGGGTGTGTTTTCTCATTGGCCCCTTTTATTTCTGTCCCCTTTTTTCCTTTAGTTTAACTCCCAATCCCCTCCCTCGTTAGTTGGTCAGTGATTTCAGTTCTCTGGTGGATGCGTGGCGCCTTTCGTTTCGCGTGCGTGTTTTTCGTATTTGTTGTTGTGTCTGAATGAATGCATGTCTGCGTGAGTGCTTGGGATGGATGAATGTTTTTTCTATTTTCTTAAAGTCCCGCATCGATTTCGTCTAGTTAACTGATTTTTCTGCCACATTTAAGGTTTGTGGGTTTTTTATTACTAACATGTTTTTGTTTAGTTTCTTGTAAATAGTTTATTACCATATCATTGGGGTGTTTTTAGCTTGTCGTTTTACCCACCCCACCCCTCCTCCCAGACAAAGATTTGTACATATGGGGACTATTTAGGATTTTCATTGAGACAATGGGATATTTTGGTCGATGTAGTAAGAAAGGTAAGTATGAATGTGTTGTTTTGGTGGTAGGAATATTTTTTGGTATGATTGGGTCAGCGGTTGTGGCTAGCTAAGTTTAAAATTAAGACAAATGATGACCGTCCTTTTCCTCACCCCCTCTTTTGGCCTTGTGCCACATTTGCTGTATTTTTAGTAATAAATATTGTCAGATCTTCACACCCAGAGAGATGCTCAACAATTCCACGCCAGTCTAAACTTTGACTTTAACGCGCAAAATATCCTCTGACTCAGTAACTTTCGGGCACATTCTAACTCTCTTTAAAACATCTTCTTGAACGTCATTCACTGTACTTTAAAAGTGATATTCCTTACTACGTAACTGTTATGGTCCAGGTTCCTTGTACCACGGTGATGGTCCAAGGTAGAACCAATGAAGAATAACTCGAACACAGGTATGGAATAACACAGATATATTACAAACAGAATATGTACAAAAGAAGTAGAAGTGTTAGTAATAGCAATCAGGTTAGGTTAGAGAGAACTATGTTGTCTCGTAACGGTTTATGATCCGTCTGAAGAGTAAAATGTCTACCATAGATGTACCTATGAAATCTCGTGACTGCGACGATAATTCCTAGAGCTTCTTTCTCTATTTGTGAATAATTTTTCTCCGCTGGTAGTAAGGTTCGAGAAGCATGTGCGATGGGTTTTATTGTCCCATCTGGCATTTTATGTAATATACACGCTCCGACTCCGTAGGCGCTAGCGTCACTTGCTACAATAATTTATAGTTTGGGATCGTAGTGTGCCAAAAATAAATCTGAAGTTAATATTTTGATTATTTCGTCAAATGCTTTTTGGCATTGATCTGTCCACTGCCAAACTTTTTCATTCTTTAGCAGCTCGTTTAGTGGTGCGCGAAGTTTATGCATTTGAGGTATGAATTCCTGGTAGTAACTTACTAATCCTAGAAAACTTTGTAGTTCTATTATGTTTTTAGGAACTGGCATTTTTAAAATTGCTATTGACCTTTCAGGGTCTGTCGTCTACCTTCTTGATCTATTATATGGCCAAGGTATTTGATTTCCTTCATGAAAAAATCGCACTTATTTTCTTTTACTTTGAATCCATAGCTTTGTATTCTTTTAAATACTTCCTGTACATATTCCTTGTGTTGTTCAACGCTTTCGCTATTAATCCATACGTCATCCAGGTATGCAATTGTGTACTCTAGCCCGGCAAGCATCGTATGCATTGTCTGTTGGAATATAGCCGGCGCGAACTTAATTCCAAAAGGTAATCTTTGGTATCTGTACAGTCCTTTGTGTGTGTTTATGCATAGTAGTTTTGAACTTTCCTCATCGACTGGAATTTGCAGGTACGCCTCGCTTAAATCAATTTTTGAAAAATACTTTCCGCCATTTAATTTAGTGAATACTTCTTCTGGACTGGGTAGAGAATAGTGGTAGTCCTTTATTGCTGCATTCAAACCTGTAGAAAAATCAGCGCACACTCGAATTTCGCCGTCAGAGCGGCCCATTTACTGTATTCTACTTTTGTCAATATGCCAGTGTTTTCGAGTTTGGTTAATTCTTGATCAATTTTTTCAATTGACGCAAACGGTACACTCCTTTTTTTCTTGAAAATAGGCTGAACGTTTTCATTTACTTCGATATTTGCTGCTATTTTCTTACATCTTCCTAGGCCTGCTGAAAATACTTCGGGGAAACTCGTTTTTAATTTCTCTTTTAATTTGTCTGCCTCGGTTGGTAAGCTTTTTACATTTTGGCAGTACGTACTTATAGGTAGATCCCACAGTTCGAATTTTTGCATCCAGTCCGTTCCGAATAGGTTTTCGGTATTTCTTAAGACGTACATTTTTAGTTTTTTCGTCATTCCATTAAATGTTACATTAGTAATTACTTCACCCTCGAATTTTATCTTTCTCCCCGTAACTGATCTAGCAATTTTATCCGTTTTTAACATGGCAGGTTTGTTCAGTTTTCTCCATGTTTGTAGGTTTATAATCGTTAGGTCTGAGCCAGAATCCAGCTGTAGCCTAACTTTTCTGTTTTGCATTTCAACTTGTACGTATTTTCTTATGGTAGTCTCATCTGCTTGGTCAGTCCTCGTGATTTTTATTCTACTTTTGTTTTCTCTTCTATACCAGCAATGAGAACTTTTGTGGCCTTTTTTTTACATGATAGACAGGTTTTAAAACTATAAGTCGCACAGCGATAGCATGGACTGGGTGGTAATTTTTTTTTATAATTTTATTTTTAGAGTTAGAAAATTTTGTTTTACCTGTCCTTGAGGGGGGGAAATCTGTTTGGTTTGTTTGTGAGGAGGGAAAGTTGGTTTGTCTTCGTACTTTATGTATGTGTGCTATGCCAGCTTCTTCTATATCTTTTGAGTCTTTCTTCACACTGATGCATCTCTGGCAGTCTTCGGCTAGCTTTTGAAGTGTCAAATCAGTTTCACTCTCCAATTTAGTAAGGATTCTGCGTCTCATTTCCGCGTCTTTGGTTGAGACCAGGCCTTGGACGTAAATTAAGCATTTGAAATTGTCCGCGCTGAGTTCTGATAATTTGAAGTCGTCACAATATTTCTTGACAATGGACGCGAAAGTTATGTAATCTTCGTTGTCCTTTTTGTAAGGTTCATGCATTTCCATCTTTTGTGGAATAGTGAAGTATTATGGCTGAAAAGTTCTGTTAGCAGTTTAATGGCTTCTTTGAACGTTAACTCACTTGTTTTTCTGGGAAGGATATAATCTACGAATTTGGTATATTCACATGTGCTTAATTTTCTTAGCAGTAGACGTACTTTAAGTGCGTCTGACCAATCTTTGCAGTCAAATTCATATAGATCTTCGTACCTTCGGAAGTAGTTTGTAAAAGTTTTATCTTCGTCGGGTGCGTATTTGAAATCTTCGATAGTACTCCAAATAGCGTCTTATGAGAGAACTGTTTCTCGGATTTTTGCTCCTTATTTGACATTACACGTAGCAATAATTCTTGCAATTCCAAATATTTCTGTTCGTTTTTTGCTGCTGTTGAAATTGGCTTTTGATAAGCTCCATAATGGTTGACTTGAAATCTTCCATGTTGACGTAATTTTGTGTAACCTGATATTCTGTGACCTGTGTACGTAAAAAAAATTTCCTTTGTTGCCAGTAATTTAGATATTCAAAAAAAAATTATTTTCTTTTTTTTTTCTTTGTGTGTTCGCGTAGAAGTAGTTTTTGTTTTTTTTAGAATTTCGCGTAGAACTTGTTTTTTTTTTTTTGTTTTTTTAGAGTTTACTCGTCGACCACTGTTATGTGCAACAGATAGCAAAAAAAGTTATGTCCTCCGCGTAGGGAATTTGTTTTTTTTTTGTGTTTTCCAGGTCGCCACTTGTTATGTGCGAGGTATAGCAAAAAAGTATGTCCTCTGCGTATCGTATTTCCTTGGGGGTTTCCTCGTCGCCACTGTTATGGTCCAGGTTCCTTGTACCACGGTGATGGTCCAAGGTAGAACCAATAAAGAATAACTCGAACACAGGTATGGAATAACATACAAACAGAATAACATTACAAACAGAATATGTACAAAAGAAGTAGAAGTGTTAGTAATAACAATCAGGTTAGGTTAGAGAGAACTATGTTGTCTCGACCAGTATCACTATTCCAATGTCTTACAGTAATCGTCTGACGCGACTCTGTCTGTGACTGACTCACATGATGTTCATTAACACGCCCACGTGTGTCAAATGTGGCACAAGGCCGGTTTAATGTGGGCTTTCCGAGCCCGTAGGCTCGGGCAAAAATTGCCCGTAGAACCCGTATAAACGGGATCGGGTTGGTCAACCTCCCCGAACGAGGCTCCGCCCTTCGGTGGAGCCTCGTCCGGGTTCCTCCCTGCCCAGAGACAGAGAGTTCGACCGACTAGGTGAGTCGTCCAAAAAAGACTGAATCTCACACTACTGCTTCCTCTTGAGGCGCAGTATTTATGGTGTACGGGATAGTCTATTACTATTATGGGTAAGTTCCCATAACAGTAACAAGTAATAGTAACAAACAACCTCTTTTTTATCAAACAGTTAAAGGTACGCAACTTCGAACAACTTTGAATACTTGTACAAAAACACTTACATACACACACTGACAATTGAACTTCAACATCGGACACTTTTGTACATAAAACAACAAACTGTTTAATTCTTTGAACAAACCTTATTAACACTCGCTAAAGCATTCAAACATACTTAACAACAAACTACACATTTTAATACATCAATACTCAACCATTCATCAAATCCTAACTCAACTGTATATTTTTAAATTGTATAAAAAATCACTGTATTGTTATGCATTCTACTTCCCTTGTTTTCAACTTTGTTCTGCATGACCTGTTTTAAGTATTCGGGACGAATTTCCTGTATGGTCGCACTTGATATTGAATAATTTTTTTTCTTTTTTACTGAAATAACATCTTCAGAGATTTTTTTATATAACTCAAAATGTGACGAACACTCCGAAATTAAAAAGTACACATGTGATATCGAAAAGGTGGCGATACAGAGCCTTAAAGAAACAGAACCCACTAAAATATTTTCATAAAGTTTTCGAATTTTGTATACAAATCATTTATTAATGAATAAGTAATGAACATTTCGTTTAAAACGGATAATAATTCCCTTAATTTTGGCAAATATTTCAAAACGGGAAATAATGATTTTTTTTTTCATTTCGGAAAAAAATGAATTTTGGTGGTAACTAATATAGACCTATGGTGGGAAAGGACGTTGTCATAATATAACCTTCCAACCCACGATAATGAGTGACCTACACCAATTTCCAGTATCTAATTATCATACTATTCTGATTTAGTGAATTTTATTGGATAATAAATTCAAGTACATTTACTGTATATTTACTCTTGCTGATAACAAATTTTGTACATCCTAAACACGAAGTGTATCCAAATTGTTTTTATTTTGTAAATATTATTGCTTAATTGGTTAATATATATGAAAAATGGCAACAACGCCCACGCAGTAGTGTTTAAAGTGAGTTGGCAGCCAAAATTTCTAAATGTGTTATTGAGCCTATCAAGTAGCTAGAAAACAAATAAATTCAATGCACGAGCAAACCTCGTCAGTGAGCATTTTGCACGACTAACAATTGCCGAACTAATCCACGACGGTTGTGTAGAATCGTCCGTATTTTCCCATCACCCCGTTTAAAGGTGGAATATTCCATAAGAGCTAGTTTCGACCAATCAACACCACACATTGCGAAACTCGGCTTATTATTGGTCGAGACGCCCCCAGGATATTTTTGCCGCCCAAAGCGCTGGGAGCCGGTCCAAACTTCGCAGAGTAAATAAAAGGACGAATCTCAGTCCAATTCACCAGTCAGCAAAGAATACAGCGGCCTCTCTGTTTTGAGGGTTGGACGGACCCTACTAACATAAATTATGTTTAGTTTAAATATTTGTTGAATTTTTTAGTTTGTTATTGGGTTCATCTCCCTCCCCTCTTCATCTTTTCATTATTAGAATTTTAATGTATTTTATCATCATCCAATTTTTATGGTGTGGGGCGCGTTTTCATAGGTTCCCCCTGGTGTGGATGTGGTATTATGGTGGATGAAGGTTTGAATGGCGGCGGACGAGTTCTTGTGGTGAATGGGTTAATTGTAATGTATGAATGGGTCGCGAATCTGATTAGCTAGGTATAGGATAGTAAGTTATGACCAGCCTTTACCCCTCCTCCTCTTTTGGCCTTGTGCCACAATTTCTGTATTTTCAGAAATAAATCTTGTCAGCAATTCACTCTCAGAGAGATTTCTACAGAGATCCACGCGTGTCTACATCTTGACTTAAAGGACTTTTCGTGCGTCAACACCTGACTCAACCTTCAACCTCTTTCTCTCTCTCTCTCTCTGAAATCTTTGTACGTTTCTAAAAAAGTGTTATCTACACTACTAAACAGAAACTACAACTTAAGCATTAATATAAAAAAATACAGTCCAAGGTGGATAACTCTGCCAAAACAAGAACATACAAAATTCAACAAAAAAATCTCGCAACTACATTACTTTAAAATTTATCTCTCGATAAATTTTCCTTAAATTTTTATGTGAACACTTTTCCTAAACAAAGGAACATTCCTGAACTTTGAGTTCATAAAATACTTAATTCAACTTTTCTTCAAACAATCAAATATTCAACTGAAACAACACTTTTTCCAAATTGTATTATAATTTATTTGTACATAAATATTCAATGTTTGTTTCTAATTGGATTCACGACTACCTTTGTTTCTTTGTTCAATATTGCCTTTTGAGATTTATTCAAATTGTATGTTTACGCTTAAATTGTTGTGATTAATATGAAGAACATGCTTTTCACGTTTATTATCACAAACCAAAAACCCTTCTGATTTCACACTAATTCATAGCCAATCGCAACACTTGTATCATTGAAGTGCAAAGTTAGAATTTCAACACGAAAACAACTTCATTGTAATTCAAGTTAAAATATTCAACTCAATCACTCATTCACCAACTTATTCTGGATTCATTTATCACTTACTGAAAACCTCTCAATCACAGTATTGATTTTCGACAGAATCTACAGAACATTCTTACACCGGAATTTATTGTTCATCAAGTTTAATTCTCGACTGAAGAATGAACTACCTTCCAGAATTCTTGTAAGATATTTTTATGCAATCTTTTACATACACATATAGTCAAAGGCAGATAATTTTTGTTACTAAACTTTTACATTACGAATTTCATTTCAGAAACCGTTTTAAAAACTGTTTAAAATTCAATTTAAACAAGTTTATCTAATAACAAATTCTACGAAATTTCACATACTATATAAGACAAAACATTCAATTTAGTTAATTCAACCTCACGTGACACTGAACATTATAAGATTTTAAAAAGCAAATTTAAAATCCACCAACCAAATCTCTCATCCACTAAAATTCAACCAATACATATTTTTTTGTGTATTTTATGTTATATAAAATATTCTTATTGTTGATGTTATCTAAGATTTGTTGTTTGTGTCCTATTTATGTTTCATCAATCTTGTGGAACGAAGAAGTTTTATGTGAGGAAATAGCTAATTCACATACGCAACCTTCACCTTCACCTTCATTTTTCTAACATTTCTCCGACAAAATAGTTAATTAGCACGTCTCCACTACAACCGAGCCAATATTTTAAAAATTGTATAGTCTAAAAACTTTATTCAAATGCGTAAAATTACTTGTATTTTTTACAGATTATCTTGTTGCGGGGCGTCAAGTAGATGCTGTTAACTCCGCAAGCAGAAAAATTACGTAGGGTAATACGATCGAGGCAAGGATAACAAAGAAGAGGATTTCAAAATCTAAGCCAAATTTTATTTATCAATCTGGCAAAAGTATGTACAGGAATTGTTTGGTGTAGTTCGATCGTGAAGTCGGGGAATGCCAGTCGAAGGATCGTTTTGGTTCAGGGCGGCAGCCCAGAGGCAGGCAGATGGAACAGCTGTATTCGAGGTTCGGTCGTTCTTCGTATGTTCGCCCTTAAGAGGACCGCGTCGGCGTTTACAAAGAGAGAAGATCGGCGTAGGCAGTGCTGGGGTAGCCTGTTCGTCCTTAGAATGACGGTCGCATAAGATGCGGCTTGGTAGTCCTTATAAGGACTATCGCATGTAAGATGGTTAGTTAGTCCTTAGAAAGACCATCGCATAAGATGTGGCTTGGTAGTCCTTAGAAGGACTATCGCATAAGGTTCGGCTCGGGCTGCTGCTGAGTTTGGCTTGGTCTGCTGCTGCTAAGTTCGGCAACTGTGAGTGGCTGGCTTCACTGGTGGCTGCTGCTGCTAGGTTTGGCTGCTTCGTGTGGTCAGCGACGAGGGTCGGCCAGGTGAAGGTGAGAACGTCGCTCTACTCCAGGGTCCAGTTATATTTATTGCATATAAAATAAAATTATGGCACAAGGCCAAAATGGGGAGGGGTTGAGGCTGGTCGTCACTATCTTATACCTAGCTAATCTGATTCACACATTCCAGTTTCAACACTCACCATAAGAACTCGTCCGTCGCCAATCAATCCTCCATTCACCATAATACCGCATTCTCTCAAGGGGAACCTACAAAACGCGCCCTCATGCCTTAAAAATTTAATGATAATAATTATATATATACAATTCTAATAATGAAGAATGAGAGGGGAGGGAGATGAACCCAATAATAAACTAAAACTCAACTCAAAGTAAACTAAACAAAACTGATATTAGTAGGGCCCGTCCAACCCTCAATAAGGAGAGGTCGCTGTATTCAGCCCATTGGACAAAATCAAGAAGCTCTCTCACTACGGGTGTGGGGAAAAAGGATAAAAAAACAATACAGGCATAGGAAAATATAAAGCTGACCCTGTCGAAAAAAGGGTGGGGGTGGAGAATCTCGACTTGAATCATAAAGAGGCAGCCGGAAAGAGACCAGGAACAAACTCACATAATGGAAAAAAAATCGGCTTTATTTATCTCGGCAGCGGTTAGCATCGTTGCCTGGTTAACAATGTCTTTTGGTTGATGACTAAAAATTACCTTCCACATTTTGAATGTACACATGGGTTTCATTTGGACACCATGTGTATATAAATTAGTTTCTGGTCATTATTTTTAGTTAGGAGGACTTGTGTATGTTTATGTTTCATTTTGTTTTGCTTTTTTTTGTGTTTCGATTTCTGAAAACGCTGAGTCACCGGAAATTAACGGCATTCGTTCTGTTTTCCGTGGTGACGCTTTCAGACGTTTGAGTAGCCGGCAGTAACTTCCGGCCAGGTGCGATAATCTTTCAAATAAAAACAAAATTTAACTTCAAAGAAGATATTTACATTATTTAAAATAACTTGTAAAATTATTTAAAAATTCTTTGTTTTAGTAAGTCCGTGGTGGTACCTAAGAGTAGAAATGAAGGCGATGTAGGGATATTATTAATGTCTTAAATAAATAAAAATAAAATATAAAATAATAATAATAATGAAAATTATAAATAAAATAAAATAAAACAATAACACAAAAACGTTGTATAAAATAAATTAAATAAAAATTAAAAATAAAAATACCCCCAGCATGAAACAAAAACTGAAAAGACGTTAAATTCAATCTCTTCGCCACGAACCTTGGTATGGGCAACACGTGTCCAACTTCTCTCTGTGGCATCAATTATGTGCCATGCGTGATACACGCTTAGGCGATCATGTATCTTTCGATACATGACTGACGAGGCAGATTTTCCCCGCAGAAGGTTGCCATTTCTTTCTGCAGTAGACTAGTTACCATCCAAGGCTAAAGAACCCTGTCTGTCCTTGTGGGGGGGGGGAGAAGAAGAGGATTCATACCTTTCCCAAGAGTATTAGCACGTAGCGTGTAATAATACGAACTTCTTCATCTCATTACATATACCATGAAACAATTGTAGCCTAAAAAAACACACACATTGATGTGTGTATTTTTTTTAGGTTGCACTCAAAAAATATTAAAAATTGTATGAAATTAACATGCAATTTACTATGCTTTCCTGTTATTTCTGTACGTTTTATTTCCTGTCAAGTATGCTTTTATCTCCGTGAACACTAGGCTAATTTCTGCTGCTATGATGTGAGTGAACCCCCACAGTCACATTAGATAACAGGGGACTTCCACAGGCAGACACTGGAGGACATAAGTTATCTCCTCCGATGTTATATAAACAGCTGAGGGGCAAGGGGTCAAATGTATTTCTGTATTTGTATCTCCTTGGTACGAGAATAAAGTTAATCAGAATTACTACTACCATTAACGTTGTGGTTATTTTCCATGACGCTGTGAACAGAATCTGAAGACATGTCATCTGCACCGGACTGAACCCTTGATTTGATTGCTCAACTCATGCAACAAATGATAGAGCTACAAAGGGAAACTATCGACCTTCGGAGGATCACTGACAATAGAAGGGGCCATAATGCATCAAACTCACGCTTCATTTGGACGCACTAGACTGTAGTCATCGCATCTTCGCGTTCGTCGATACAGAGACTCGAACTTGTTGACGTGGACCAGAGATATTAAAACTACTCAGGTGTCAACTACCTCGTGCCAGATGGCCATCGAATACGTGACATCACAGACAACCAACTTCATATAAAAGGCATTTTGTTTATGCATATAAGAATTGGCTCGAGGGAGACACGAAAGGTGGTGTATGTGTCAAAGAAGACGTCTGTTTTTTACTTATCAGAATCTGCCCTGTGTTGCCACCTGATTTTCCAGCCCAGATATCACGGCTCAACTCGTTGAAAGAAAATGCCATGTGCAATACCCAAGCACAAAACTAATTCCAGCGATGCCTCGCACCATCCCGTTCCTTCCGACAGAAACCAACAAGAATGATGGATAGGGAGACCTTTCAAGTCCAGCGCATTAAATACATGCCCACACCAACCCTTACAGACACTAACAGAAAAGACATTGAACATTATCTTTGTCCCTGATGCGACGCCATCAGCAGTTCACACACCAGTCACTGTCTCTCATCATTGGAAGATAAGAGTGAAACAAGTCCTCGATTGAGACATTGCATTGAGTATAATTGAACCAGTGCGAGTGGGAAGTCCTACAGCCTAGTGCTCAAAGATGGCAGTCTCACCCAAAATAGACGGCTCCCCCAAACGCACGGTGGACTTAAACTGTAATTGCCCTGGCGAAGCGAAGCCAAATTGCGGTGATAGTCACTGGAAAATTATTTGAGCCGGATATCACTTTACCAACGACGCAGAATCCAGCTATGTACTGGTCGAAGATGAAGCCCTAGCTTTTGTCTACGGACTAGGGAATCATGTCAGATGTTTATAGTGGGATGTCCAGATTTGCTAGTGACTGTTGACCATCAACCACTCATAAAATCTTTCTCAAAAACAAAAATCCCAAGTCTCTTTAATTTTAAAGAACGCACACTAATGTACAAATTCAGCATTAAACATCTCCATGGAAAACCTAATGCTACACCGGTACACAGCATGGATCCCATCAGAAAACTCGACAGAACGTCTACAAATATTCTCTGCACATATACAACAGAAACGTAGATGGTCATTCTACGAGGCGACCAGTGATGCAGTCGGCTTACAACCGTCAAAACGGCCAAGCGCACACCTGCAGACAACACGGACAGCTGTATCATGATCGTGCAGATCGTGCTTTGATGACCCATCCCAACACTCCCGTTCAGGATCTTGGCATGTATCCTTCTATGATGTTATACTACCGTGTTATCAAAGACCACGTTCCTGTTCTACTGTCCGATACCAGATACGTCGACAGTGGAGAGAAATTGATGAACTAAGAGAGGAACATGCAGAACGAACATTTTTACAATGAACATTGTCACCCACTTCGGAAATTACAAATTGGTGATTCTGTTCAAACCTAGGATCAAGATAGCCCTTATTCTCGTCGGTGGACGAAAACAGAGACGATTGCGGAGATATTCGGTAAACGGCAGTACCGCGTATAGGTGAACTGCGCAACTATCGCTTCCTCCGTAACATCCATCTAGTTATTGACGTCCCACATCCTTATATCCAGGGGTGGGTCTCTCAACCTTATGACATTTACAGCCGGTTCAAGATAGCAATACCGAAAATAGATTAACCACATATAGGCCAGAGTCGTATGATACCTCTGCAGATCCTGCTACAGTGACCCGGTGAATTCTCTATGGTGATCGACACAGATTATAATCATAATCCCTTAATCACCCAACGTACATCATAAACCAAATACCCTGAGTAAAGCACCAGAAGAAATGGGAATTGACGGCACCACGGATTCAGTAGGCCTAATAAAAAATATTGGAGAACACTAATATAGGGCGACACCAGCTCCAAGTCAACGCCCACATCGATACACGTGAACACATCGAGGGCAATCGCACACATTCTGGGCCAAACCTTCAACTGACCACGTCAATTTGTGGTCAGAGGGAGGGTGCATGTTAAGTAGTAATGGAAGGCCTCATTAAATAATGGGGGACTTTCACAGGCAGAAACTGGAGGACATAAGTTACCTCCTCCGGTGTTAAACAGCTGAGTGTTCAGGGGCCAAGTGTATTTTTGTATTTGTATCTCATTGGTACGAGAATAAAATAAATTCAGAATTGACCATTGTCGTTGTAGTTATTTTACAGTACCTACATTTAAGATATGGAAACTCAAAATTATGGGAGAAAGTGTGTTTTCTATTTATGAAAGCACTGTTTCTAAACGAAAATTCTTTGTCGTTCTTCAAGCTTATGTTCAATTATAATTTTTTTTTTAAAAAACCCTTTAGTTTTTACTGATAATAATAATAGGTTTTCTTTTCGTCATTATGAAAAAAATCTGAATAACGACTTAATGTTTACAAAATATTTTCTTTCTTTAAAAAATTAATATTAAAAAACGACAATTTCTAACAATTTCTGTTTTAAGAATAATTTATGCTCTAAAAATTGAAATACAAAAAAAATTCGATTACGACGACGGAAAATTAAAACAATAGAAAATGAAAATATTTATTCCTTTCAATTTTTCTTTTGTGGGGAATTTTAAAATATTCGGTTCAGTAAGACATTTAAAAGTTTTCATATTATATTCAGTGAAGCAGACGACAGTCAGTTTCCTTAAGGAAGATAACCGGCATCTTAAGAAATCTTTAAAGTTTGTAAAATTCAGCGGAATTTTGTTGAAAAACCATAGGTACTTCTAAGTGTTTTCTCGTTGTTAACATTTTTGTGAAATTCTATGTTTTAAAATTTTAAAACCCAAACAATCTTTTTAAAGTTGTTTTCTCGTTCATAAACTATTCAATATTTTTTTGAAAATTACGAAAAATGGATTTTTATGACGATTTGTATTTCATAAAAAAACCCATCGTTTAAACTCGAATATTGTTAAGAAATGTAATCTGTCGCTAAAAGTTTTTTTTTATTATACATTTTTTGTATAATTAAAAATTTCTTTCATGTATCTTTTCTTGTCCTATTTTCAATTCAATAACTTTTCAGATTGTTTTCATCACGATTAGTCAAAAAGAAAAACAGTTGTAAACATTTTTAATTTTATTCTTTCCTGGCTAATTGAGTTTGGTTATTTATTTACGGGTTTTTACCTAATTTCGTTTTAATTAACTACAAATGATTACAATTTTAAAAAAAATGGAAATTGTTTATTGAATGGATTTCTTTTTAAAATACAGATAAATAAGTTTGCAAAACATTTTCCCCAAGCTTATGGGCAGAAACTAAAATTCTGTTGCTTATTATTCATTCATTAAATAAATTAAATTATTACACGTGATGAACATTTAACATTTTTTTGGTGTTTATTCATATGAATTAAAACTTTTCTCAGAACCTGTAAATTAAAGTTATTTACTTTATCAATTTTTTTTCAAATGCAAGAAGTAAAAAAGAATTTGGAAATCATGCATTATTAATCTGATTATGATTAAAAAATTTCTGATGAAGCCACTAGAAAAAAAAGCAATTTATGATGAATTTCAGGGCAATATGATGAATTGATTAAAAATAAAATGCGTTTTCTCATTTCAAATCAGTGGAAATTTTTATTATCGAATCTAGTGAAATGTATTTCTTATAGTTTTAGGTTAAAATGGCTTGGTCTGGAAGGTTTGACGATTTAGAAAATGTTGACAATGGCCTAGCATGGAAGGAAAAACAGTCTCGCTACAAAATGTCTGCACAAAAAAATGTTAGAGCCAACAGTCAGTCTGTTATACAGACCCTACAACAAGGAATAACAGTCAATGTAAGTTTCATCTTTTAAAATTAGTGGGTATATCGTTATTTTTCTTGAAAATTTATAAAACAAGAAAACATTTATAAAAAAATGAAAAAGAAATATTTTTTAGCATTAAAATAAAACATATTGTATTTTTTTAGTAATACTACTAAAAAAATACAATATTGTTTTATTTTAAAATGTATCTAATTTTCTACAAACACATTCTATTTGGAAACTAAGTGTTATTTCTTAAAATGTCTCATTCTTCAGTTGGTTGGAGTCATTCTGACGAGAGATTCACCCAGATGTGTTATCACAAAAAAGAGTAAGTAAATAATTCTGATATATAAAACTTTCACTAATAAAAGTTTTTCTTTTATAATAAAAGAAAAACTTTCATTAGTGAATGAATTTGGGAATATTGAAACGGTTAATGTGAAAATATTTTTGAAAAAGTCAATTACTGAGTGAAAATAAATGCTTCATTCCCTTTTAGATTAGTTAGAAAACAAGGATTTTTATAGCAAAAATTCTTTTTATATATCTTTTAATGAATTATAAATAGTTTTAATAACATTGATTTTTTTAAATATAAAAATAATGCAATAATATTTGTTTGCAAGACATACAATGTAAAAGAAGCCTTTAAATGATAAATGTTATGTTTTTATTGAAATCAAATGTTATGTCATAGATAGACACCTAACTGAATGGATTTCTATCAGAAGCTACTGAAAAAAAGAAATTTCATTGACATTTGAGTAAAAGGGTATACTGATGCATGGCAAGAAGTATATATTTATTTTTTGTAATAGCTCTAACAACCTGCTTTGGTCTGTTTTGCATAAAGCAATGTTATCTATTTGTTGAGTAGCTTTCTGAAATTTAGCTTGATGATTGAAAGATATTCAATATAATATGCCTTTTTCTAAATTTCAACCAAGTAAAGAAAGTTGCTAGTTATTAACTGAAGATAATAATATGCAGCTTTTTAATTCTAACTAAAGAATTAATTATAAACTAATGGAGAAAATACTACAGAATGGAGCCATTTCAAATTATGTGAAATTTTAAGAAGGAAAAAATCAGTATGAAAATAATACATTAATATTTTGTGTTGATTTTTTATAAGATTGACAAACATAAATAAAAATCCTTTTATATAGCCTTTATAGATAATATTTAATGTTTAAAGTAGATTGTTTTTTATATTTAAATTGTCCCACCAAAATCAGCCAAAACATACATACTAATGAATTATTTTAGTCTTATTAGATTGTTATGTCAGATTTGATTATATAAGACATTGTTTTCATAATAAAATTAGTATAAACCAAATAATCTGTCTTTATATCTGAGATGAGGTATTATGTACATTATTTACATTATTCGGACTATTGTCCTCATCTTTGTCGCCATATTTATTACAACGATTTGGCTGTTGTACGTTCCAGCCTTCTTCAGGTGGCACAGTGGATAAAGGTGTTAGTTAGATCCAGTGACAGGACCCAAAGAGTGTGAGTTCAATACCCGGTTAAGGCAGCGGAGAACTTTCAGAGGGAAATTAACAGGAGATAACTGATAACTGACATTCATTAACATGGCACGTGGAACTAGAACAGTCTACCACAGTGAGCGAAATAAAGGGTTCAATTCGACATTCCAACCACCTGAGGAAGGCCGGAGCGTACAAAGATTGAAATGTTGTAATAAATATGACGACAAAGAAGAGGACAAAAGTCTGAATAATGTAAATAATGTAAACCAAATAATGTTGGTAATATTGAGTGTTGGTAATATTGTTAACATAATAAAATAGTTATATTTATATGATTAATATACTATGTAAATTTTAGATTATAACATTTGCTTTCTTAAAAATATTGATAATGACTTATTTGGTAGTGTGAGATTATATGATGCAACTTGAAGGTTATATTGTGAATATATATTGACCCTATCTATGGATGAAGAATTGACGAGCAGAATAGGAAAGGCCACAGCTGTATTCAAGAAACTCATGGGAAAGTGATAAACTTTTGATAAAATCCAAGATACTAATTACCCAAACATACATCCTCTCAGCACCCCTTTATTGTATGCTGGTCAGGAGAGGAGGTTAGTTTTCAGATGAGATGTTTAAGAAATATTTTAAAAATTAAATTGCAAGATAAGGTCTTGGATCTAGAAGTGCTCAAAAGAGCTGGCATTCAATCACTATATCCCATCCTGTGATCACAGCATCTCAGGTGGCTTGGGTACATTGCACACATAGATAACTCCAGAATTCTCAAACAGATACTGTATGGGGAACTGTCTGAGGTCACATGTAATGTTGGATGACTCAAGCTTCGCTTCAAGGACCTGTGTAAAAAGTTCATAAAGGAATTTTCTATCAATGTTGTGAACTGTGATGCATTTGCCTGGGATGAAGAGAGGTGGAGAGCTGCTGATTTTGCAGGAGCAAAGAGCTATGATGAGAATAGAGTCCAGCAGAGAGGCTAAACAATGATGCAAATGGTGGATGACTCCACAGTTTTCTACTACTGTGGTCATTGTCAAAAACTATGCTGATTGTGCATTAGTTGTTTTAACCATGAGCAGCGCTGTGTTTTAAGATAACTTATTTAGCACTGCCGACCACCACTGGCATCAATGAAAAAGGCAATATATATATATATATGTATATATATATATATTGTTATTTAATTTGTTTATTTCAGATATATAAAGATTTCATGTGTTGCAAGATATAACCTTGAAAGAGAACAAGATATTGTAAAGTTATTTAGTGATAGGAACACAATAGTGGAAATTGTAAAAGTCTTGAACAGAGATCAGAAAACAATACCAAAAGAAGTTGAAAACATTGGCAAAAATAATATTTTAAGAATGTTACAAAAAGAGATTTGGGAAAAAATAAGACTAATTAATAAGAAAAATGGATTTACTAGCAAGAAAATATTTCATATTGTGAATGTAAACAGTGGGGAAATATGCAAACTATTAAAGACATTGATTATAGATGTGAAAGCTATCTTTAAGTAAATATCACAAGAAAATCATGTAATCTGTGTGAAGAATTACATGTTAACTGATTTTTCAACAGTGATTTTTAATGATGAATGCATGGCTGTGTTGCATGGATCTGATAGGAAGGCAAGACCTTGAACCCATCAACCAGCATGGGTTAGAAGACAATAGGGGTGTGCATAATGCTTTGATCTGATACTGATGTCATTAAAATTATAGATCCCTTCAAAAATTATCATATCAAGATAAATCCTGACAATTATTGTAAGTTCTCGAACAAGATATTTTTGAGTGGTACAGGTAACAACCTAGTATTTTTAATCTAAAGATTTTATCCATGCAAGATAATAATACTCTTTTTCATTTTACAAAGTTCACTATTGCCCACCTTGCCAAAAAAGGTTTCAAGGCACCAAATTAATGGAATGGCTCCAGACTCTCCAGATATTAATCCAATAGAAAATTTGTACGTCATTATTAAAAGAGTTTTTATGAGAATGGAAAGCAAATTTCAATGAAAGCAGACATATGAGAAACAATAAAAATTGATGCAAGTAATGTTCAGCTCTAAACTGTAGAAAAGCTTTTAAAAAATTAGTTGTGAAAGACTGATGAAGGTTATAGAATGTTGAGGAACTTATATTAACATGTAAAATAATAAAATAATTATTTATATATGTTATTCTGTTAATAAAATAAATGTTTCTATAGACTATATTTTTGGATTTAATATTTATGTTATACTTTGTTGATTTACATCCTCAAAACAAGTTATCAATATTTTTAATAAGGATAGATATAAGCTGCAATTCACACAACATATTGCTCATATAAATTATGTATATCCAGAAAAGTTTTCCTATATCAATCAATACCAATTTTAATGTAAAAAATATTGTTTTGCATAATAAAATTTGACAGTGTATTATTTATTTTTAAATGCTGTTCTTAACAGATCCTACAAAAGAGAGATATTGTATAGGTTTAACCCTTCGTGATTCTGCTGACTGGTTCATCAATGGTACATGCTGGGGAGATAAAGCTGTGATTAGCAATATATCTGCAAGTTTTAAGATTGGAGAAGTTGGTAAGTTTTTTTTTCTTATTTGTAAAAATGATTAACAAAACCAAATAAATCAATTTTATGAAGAGCTTAAAATTAATATACATTTATATCTACACATTTTAATTTTGTAATTGAAAAGCTATGAACTATTTTATATCAGCAATATTAAACACTGAGTTTTCATTTCTCTTTTAGATCACCATCTTTGTTATATTGCCTTTCATTTAAAAGTTGTGTTATGCTTGCTTAGTGTTGATCGAAATAGAAGGATTTATAGTCATATTTGTCAATGGCATAACATTGAATGAAACATCATTATAATTGTTGAATAAAATTACAGCCAAATACTTTCAATATTAATTTGAAACATTTCCATCATTCACTTAAAAAGATGCATGTATTTAGCCTCAAAATTCTTTTAGACTGAATTATTTCCTTTCATTTAACTCATTTGCTAAATTTAGCTTAGTTTTGGCACAAGGCCACAAGTATGGTAGTTGTGAGTTGAATTCCTGCGCCGGGCAATACATAAGTATATAGAACAATAACAGGCACCCAGTGAGGATCAGACTCACTACTCAGTACTAATGGTCAACTAGACTAGTTCACTAACCATTACCCTACACTGAACCACACAATTAATAAGTAAAAATTTTGTAGTTAAAAAAAAATACCATTAAAATGTCATTCAGTGTTAATATGGACAGTTTCAACAATATCTTGTCCAATCTCAACTTAGTTGAGATTGGACAAGATATTGTTTGAAAAGTATGTGTCCAGATATAAGTGTACATTACTGTTATGGACAAACTAGGAGAAAATGATAATAACATTGGGCTAATTTGTGAAAAACTTTTTAATAAATTTTCTACAAGGGAATTATACTTGATTTGTTATATTATTCATTGGTATAGTGTGAAAACAGTAAAAGTATCAAGGTACCAATTGTTTTTTAGAGTCAGGAGTGAGATAAATGATGATGATGACAATGATGCTTGTTACTGTTATTACTATGCTTTATTATTATGACTGTTGTTACTTTGCATTTATTATTTTTTTAATTATTAATTTACTATTCCTACTACTACACCTAGACAGTTGAAGTTTCTAGCACTACTATTGAAGAAAGGTCTTGAGAATTTGATACTCACATGATATATTGAATGCAAGAAGGGCAGAAGGAAACGAGTAAACTAACAATCTTGTGTAAATGGGTGGCAGAACAGAGAGTTGGGGAATAGGGAAAATGCAAACCTTACTAAGAGTTACAAAGAATAGAAAGTTATGGCGCATCATGATCTCCTCCATCCTAAAGGGACACAGCATATAGAAGAATACTATTAGTACAAAATATTTTAAAAATATGCTTGGAAACTCTGATAAATGAACAAGACATTGCTTCAACTATTATGAGAAAAATATGTAATTATCCTCTCAGTAGAAAACAATGATTAACTCAGAATTTAATTTGTGACTGATTATTTTAATTGTAAATAATCTTATTTTTTTTAAATATCCAAACATATTTTGTGTACATTTAATAATAGATATTTTAATTGTATTTGAAAATACCTATTTGTAAATATAATGTTGATTTTATTTTCAATATAGACTTGGCAACAAATCAACTATATTCTAACTCACAATATTTGTCAAAAAATAATGGGGTCATTTATGTCTGTTCATTTGTATTTCTCTATTAAATATTTAAAAAGTTTAAAGTTAATATATTTTCATTTTTGGTCTTCTCTTTCTCAAGTTTTAAATAAAATCTTGTTATATTAAAATCTTCTCTTTCTCTTGCCAATTGATATGTCATTTAAATCTTCCAAGCTTAATGTTAGTAGTTTAACACACCAATATTAATTGAAGAAAAAAAAAGTGAGTAATTCAACTATATATCCTGTTAAAATGCTAGTTACCATTATATTTAATTTAACGCATTGTAGGAATCCTTCTACTCAGGTTTTTGTTAAACATCAAAATTCAGAGTGTTGGGATTTGATACAATAACATAAAATATAAAATATAGTTGTGGAACTACACATAATTTGTCTATTTAGAATAATCCCATAACTTTCATTGAAAGAATAAAATCCAGTAGGAAAAGACAATGTAAAATTAACAAATAACATTAAAATTTGTATAAAAGCAAGAATACAAGAAGTTGGTTGAATATATTGAATAAATCATTTTTTTGGTTGTTAATAGAGTTCTTGGATAGAATATAAACTATATTGTGAACGTATGTGAGAATGGTAAAATGTGGTTACATGTCTGTTGGGTGTGAAAGAGTCATTATGTGTATGTGTGCATAGTAGTAATGTGGATAAAGGAGACTTCTTACTGTGAACGGTGGTGCCATAGTCTGAGGTGGTCTCTTTGTAGTTTGGCCAGTGCTGCTAAGTTGAGTGTTGCTTTTGCATGTGGACATGAATGGGGTCTTGAATATCAGCAGCTAGAGTTACATGGACCTTGGTGGCATGTGTGAGTCTATTTTTGTTGGGACCAGACTTCGTGATTTTTATAACTTTTTCCTAAGAAATCAGCTCCAGAATTATATTATCTTATTTATTCCTAACTAGCCCGAAAAAGCCATGTGGTATGTCTACTACTACATCTGCACTATATTTTGGTGGTATCTACCTAAATTATGATGACTAATAAAACAACCTTTCTGATTTGTATTCTATAGGTTTGTATTGTAAATTTTAATTGGTGTGTCTTAAGATGTAATGACTTTATTGCATGTCATTGTTTTTTACTTAAGTTTATAATTAACATAATAATGAATTTTATTGTGTGAAATATGTTGCATATTTTATAGATACTTTAGTGGACACAACAACTTCAATGTTATTTGAATGTGATTTATTGAAATAAAAATAAACTTTAAGGTAGTATTCCAAAGCTAATTTTACCTGAATATTTCAGCAGTAGTATGCTGGTGAATTGTTATATCACTTGTTTATTTACCTCCAGAGTTTGCTTTAGCATGACAAAACCAACAAACAAAAAAGTGCCATTGGCATTTATATATTTAGATAATTTTGCAAAATAATTTTATTTTGTAATTTCAGTTGAAATACATAATGCAATGGTCATGGCAGCAAGTTCATTTGATGAAAAATACAGGCCCTGGTCACCAAGGTATTTATTCAAACACTTTATAGCAACACACTCGTCAAGTTTCAATTGAAAACAATGAATTCAATAATTAAAGAGATATCTGTCATTTTTCATTTTATCATAATTTACAACATTATATCTTGATCTTGTGTGTGTGTGTGTGTGTGTGTATATATATATATATATATATATATATATATATGAGATGGGCGACTTTTTTTGGTTTGATCTTCACACCATAAAACCACATCAAAAGTTTTTGCAAAAATAAAATCAATCATTTTTTTAAGTGCTATCACTACTGAGTGAACATATCCAAAGAAACATTATTGAAAAAGACTTTCTGATGTTAATAAAATTAAATTTTATCAACATTAATACCATTGTAAGAGAAAAAGATTGAACAAAAATATGTTAAAAATATTTAATTAACTAGTTTTAGGAAATAAATGTGAAATCTAATTGTTTACAAAAGAAAAGAAGAAAAAAAGGAAATTTGACATGATGTCTGAAATCTATTTGTTTCAGTTTTCAAAAAAAAAACTTTTTTTGGTAAAATTAACAACAAAATAGCAAGTAAAAATAAAAAATAGTTACCAGTTTCATCAATGTTAAATTTTATGAAGTTGGATTTATTGTAAGGCAAGAAGGGCAATTGTTTTCTCGTTAGCCAGTATGCCAATCACAAAATAAAGTTGTTATAAAGAAGAAAAATGAATGAAGGTTTTTTTTTATAAATAAATTTGCTTATCTAGGGAATGCATCTAAATTAAATATTAAGAATAATTAAAATAGTTCTTAATTTCACTTTTAAAATGTGTATATTTCCAGAAATGCGAATTTCTACTGTAAGATTGTTTGTTCTCTGGAAATAAAATTATGTTTCTATCTAGCAAATACACATAAAATTGGGTATTAAAAAAATAAAGTAAGTTTTAATCTCAGTTTTAAAATGTGTATATTTTCAAAACTAGAATCATTTTTTTTAAACCTAAAGTAAAATTTAATCTTTTTTAGCCACTAGTGTTTGGTGGGTGTTTGCTACTGTTAGAGTTCTGCCTATAAAATTTTTCTAATCAAGGAAAATTAATTCATTTTATTTTTACAAATGATTTTATCTGGCGAATACACTTATTAAATGATTAAAATAGTTTTTAATTTCAGTTTTAAAATGTGTATCTAAAAAAGAACAGGTGATACTTGCAGATTTGGAAATATACATCCAAAAATGAAATTAAATGCTTTTAATTATTTTTAATATTTAATTTTCAGTGTATTCCGTTCACTAGATAAAAACATAAATTTATTTAGGGGAAAAAAATAACTCATTGATTTTCCTTGTTTATAAGAAAGTTATTTGCAAAACCCCAGTAACAGTTGACTGGTGTACCAGAAAAGAATTGCCATATTTTTAAAAACATGAGGGGTTCCATATTTTGGCTTTTTAAAAGCCACATCAAACTAATTTCTGGAGAGCTATACCATTTTCTCTCTCAAATGTGTTGTCCAAAAACATAAATATAGATAGTTTATGCGATGATTTCTTTCGTATTTTACCAATTTGTTAATAAATATGGTAGTTATTTATAGTTGACAATTTATTAGAAAGTTTAATAAATAAACTTTAATTGAAAATAAGTATCTGTCAGTGTCAGACAGTAGTTTCAATAATTTGAAAGTTCTTTTTTTACCTCACATTTATTATTATCAGTTGCTCTTTTTTTCTTTGCTTACTTTATCATTTTTGAAGGAATTCACTTTCACAGGTCAGAGAAGAAATGAACATCTTCCTGGTTGTAGTTTAAGGTGTCTCCTAATTGAGTGTACAATTTCAAGAATATTGATAAAGATTGGTCACTTTGATTTTGCAAAACAAAGTAACATGTAAAGTTTCATCTCAAATAAAAAAAAAATATCATAATTCACATTTTCAGCTGGTCAAAGCAAAATACTGTTTTAACTCATAAAAAAATAATTCAATGAATAAAAGTACATACAAATTACATGTTTAGAAAGATTATTTTATTTTCTTTCCAGCCATATGAATATTAAGATTGGACCAGAAATACACAAGAAATTGTGAGTTGAACGGACTAAGTAGCAAATTTATCAATCTCAAATGAAATGAGATATTGACTAGGAAATGCTATCATTACACAAGAAAATGAATGGCTTCCTTAGAAAGCAAAAATACTAGATTAAAAACCGAATTGAAAACCACGGTATCAAGAAAAATACAGAAATTGATATGGAAGCATAAATTGCCAAATCGACCAACTCTAATATATATATATATATATATATATATATATTTGAGTTGGTCAATTAAATTCTCAGTAGACTATAAGTCTATTCATATTTCTATTTATTAAACTTTTTTTTAATCATTTCACCCTAAGCAAGGGGATAAACCCAGTAAGATGCAGAGTGTTAGAGAATATGAGAAAAAATACTATTGAGCAGAGAGAACAATACAAGAACAAGAATTAAGAAGATAGTAGATAACGATTTACATTGCATTTCAATTTTTGAAGATCAAAGCTGACTGAAAGCAAAAAGCCAGAAGAGACATGCACAAGTGTGATAGAAGAAACTGTAAGCAAAGAAGTTACAGTTACATCTAGCAATTTCAACTGTAAAATAATGATACCTTGCCACCAATCTAGTACTGCACTTAAATTCATAAAGTCTTGGTACCATAGAGGAAAGTTAATCAGAACAATTACCATGAAAATATTTATAGAAAAGGCAGTGAGAAAGTGACTGAAGCCAAAATACCAGGTCAAGACCAATAACATTGCATATTCTTCTTTGGATTTTATCAAGAATCTCTAAATATATAGCAGTAAACCAGAGCATATGTGGCGGCAATATTCAAAGATGAACAAATGGTAGGCTTATAAATATGTATGATAGATTCTGGCAAGAAAAATTGTTGAACACAACACAGGGAAACCAATTTCCTAGCAGCAGACCTAGCAACTAACTAAATATATTCTTTTCATTTTATGTTTGTTGAAAACATTAGTCCAAGAAGTTGCAATGAGTCACTCTCCTGGAGGTTAGCATCAGCCATGCTGATGGAATGTAAAAAAGGTTCTCTCAGATGATTAAAAGAGAGCAGTTATGTTTTAAAATTAACAAGCCATTCCTTACCCCAGGTAACAACAAAATGTAGATCATTTTTTAGATCAGCTACCAATTTGACCTTAAGAACCACTCAAATTTACTGTTATAATATAGATACTGAGAACTGATGCCATTTGTAATGTTGGTGAAAATTAGGAATAATGTAGGTTCAAGGGCCCGTGGGGGGCATCTGCATTAATGTAAAAATATGTAGAAGAGTGGCCACTCAAGACAATTTTCCTTTTGTGATTTGATAAAGAAAGACTGAATTAGTTCAAAAATTAATCCAGAAATGCCATAACTTTTCAACTTATGAAGAAGACCAATATTCCAAACCCTGTCAAATGCCTTTGCGATATCCAAAGCAACAACCCAAACTTCACTATTCTTATGTAAAGCTTGATAAACTCTTTCAGCAGTAACTGTTAATACATCAACAGTTGACCTAGAGAAGCAAAAGCCATATTGCTCGTCTGAAAGAAAACCCTATGAGATGAGATGCTTAACTAATTCAGAGTTGATTAGAACCTCTAGTACTTTGTCAAAAAGCGGTAGAAGTCTAATAGGCTGATTGAAGGATCAGACTAGTTACATAGTTGTCTATCATCTTTTCTTTTCATAGTTATAATACAGTTGGCTAAGAATTTGTGTTGTTTTACTCAGAAATTTTTAAAAAGTAGTAAAATGATAGACTGTTTCACCAGGTAATTATCACTACAAAGTGGAAATAATATTTGTGCTGATGTTAATGTGCCAAAAGTCAAATTCATATTATATTCTTCTTTTATTCATTCTTTATTTTTTCAGTTCATTTACATTGAATATAAGTGAGATTGGCAATCTAACCTTATATACAGGACCAAACAGAGACAAGTATCTTTCCTACGGTCACCTGCCCATCAAACCTCACAGTGATTATTACACTTTGGAGGATGTGAATATCAATGGGCAGGCTCTTCATGGAGAACATGTCAATTTATTAGTAGCTATTAAGAAGGTAAAACTTTAACATCAGTTATTTGACTGATTAACCATTTTTAATTATAATGGCTTCTTTATAATTTATGTACCTAAGATATATGATGATAAACACCTAAAGATTATCAAGCATCAGGGTATAGTGCAGAGATGGTCAAACTACTGTTTATGATTTGTATGCTTATATTTGACATTTTCTGTACTATTCACAGAATTTTGTAGACTAATCTAAATAAAAAAAAAATGAAATGTATTCAATGCATATCAGAGTTTCCATCAAACTGGCTTTTAAATATATATTGTCACCAGTTCTGACAAACTTGTGCACACTTAAAAATATATGAGGAGCCTGGTCAAGAAATTGGTGGATCTCCAGGAACAACTTCTGGTGCCTATTAAAAAATGAAAACTGACTTGATTCAGAAATATTATCAAGTATGACACTTTGGATAAAATCGTTTTAGCAAGGTACAGTCAAAGGAGAACAGAAATACAGGCAACAATGCAAGATATGGTTTCATAACATCAAGAACTGAACAGGGACATCTCAGATTTCTCAGATTTTCTCTCAACAGCTGTTAATAGAACATCTTGAAGGTTGTCTGTCTCTTCAGTGCTCATGTCCCATTCAATGACTCCTAAGTTGATGTAAGTCACAACCAATGCTAAGAAGGTGTATTTTTTTTGCCAACATTCAATCATTATCTTAGTGGTTCTTTTGTCAATAAAGTAGGCTATATCTACAGTAACATTTAAGTTTTCTTAAACAAATATCTCTCTAAGAACCTGACCTAAAATATATTCATTACTATCCAATTGATTTTTATATTCAAGGATGAACAACTAACTCCTACATGTTAGATTTATTACAATATTGATTGAGAATCATGTAACAAGGAAGAGCAGTTTTTGGCCTGTGATGGAAATAGCTGAGACACATTCAGAGGCCACTCGATATGAAGTGAGGGTTTGATTTGATTTGGCAGAAGTGAACTAAAAGGACAGTCACTGTATCCTTCCTGCAATGAATGTAAACCTGACCCTACCTCTAATGAAAGTTCAAGTTCATGGAAGGCCAGGTACTGCACTTGTTGACTCAGGTTGCTTCCATTCAATTGCAAGTAAGGATGTATGCTGGTCATGGACAGAAGGCTCTGTGTGACTCAACCAACATGTTGACACATTTGTGGCATGCAATGACGTCTGCATGCACAAGCTGAAAGAATGGTGACAGAAAGTTGATCTTTGTTATATCTAAGGAAAGGCTATCTACAGGTACAAATCCACAAGTCCCTGTGGCCTTTTCAGACTGTGCTCTTGAATGGACAAAGATAATGCTTTACACAACTGGGCTATGGTCTCAGCGTGGTGCCTCTCATCTTTGATACAGTGCTATCCCAAAATGACTCAATTAAAAGGGCTATTTTGTCATACAATGACAATGTTTACATTAATGAAAATTAATAAAAATAAAATTATAATTACAGAGTGGGTGAGAAAGCAGACTTTGGACTTACTTGCAAAGACACTGAGAGACTGGAGGCTGAGGACAAATTGCTGGGCTGGCAGGTCTGGGGGGAGCATGTCATGCTCCGGTGGAAGCAAGGAAATAAGGTCCCACAAATTTCATCCACTATCACTTGTCAAAGTAATTTCCCACTATGCAGGAAGCTTGTGAGTTACTTTCCAGTTTGTTTCTGCCTTAGAATTGTGACTGCATTTCTAAAGTAATGCATGAATGCAGTAATCAAAGGATGGGATGACGAGGTTTGCAATGTCACCTTGAAGCACATGATTCATTGAACTATTGCATAGGAATATGCACTGAAAGTGAATGGGGATATTGTCAATGATGCATGCTGGCTACAAACTGGAAGGCAATATTCAGCACATTAACCTTGCCAAGTTTGATGCAGTATTAACAGGCATAAACCTGTCTCCTCAATGAAAAGTGACAATGTTGCACCTTGTTACTGATTCTGCCTGTATTCACTGTTGGATTACAGAGTCATTGATTGGCAAAGGATGAACAATAGTCCTATGAACCATGTGCTTCAAGGTGTGCAATGCTGTCATGTACAAATTAGTGTCTCACAAAGTAATAGAAATCCATCGGCACTACAGTCATCCTGGCATGAGGTACACCATGTACTGTGTAAAACTGATTGTACTTTCCACATCTAGAGGAGGGCAGTAGTCGAAGAAATGGATTGAAAGTGTCCCAAATGTCGAGCAGTATGCAACATGTGGACTAGGCTGGGAATGGACATCTCTCACTACAGACAAAAGAACTACTTGACCCTGATGGACTGTAGACCAATATATTTCTCAGTCTAGCAACTGTTAGCTTGACAGGACTCTGAGAGTATTTGCCTGCTGGAGTTTATGTTCTGCAAGAGGGGCCTGCCACATGAGCTGATTATAGATAATGATACCACATTCAGTAGTGGTACATTCAAGGCCCCATGGAGGAATGGGACAACTAGTGTGCATATGTTCCATCAGGGAATAAGATTGAAGAGAGATGTCATCAATTGGATTGCTGTGAGGAAGCTGACTACTGCAAGAAAGAAGTGTGCGATACAGGAAGATATGTATTGGTACAACACAACACCGAGAAATGGTACCTCAATTCCTAATGTACCCACCAATGCAATCTACTCCTACAAGATTAGGCTAAAAGATGTTGATGAGGTACTGTCACCAAAACCAACGTCAAGATAGGAGACATGTGGGTGAAACCACCTCAGAGTTGTTGTAATTCCAAATTTTCAACAGGAAAAGTGACTGGGATTGTCAGTCCACAGTCCATCCTGGTTGATGGTATTGCACATCATGTTAAGGATCTTTGATCAGATGATCAAGCTGAGTAGATTATTCATCTTTGAGCAAAAATGAACTCTAGATAGGCTTCCACACATTCAACGACTCTCCAGCACCAGTTGAGACAGATGAAGATGATGATGAACATCCTGCACAGTGAAGAAGCACCAGATAAAAATGACCACACCCTCTTTGTAATTGCTTGCTGTAATTATTCATTTTCAACACAGATCAATTATATATTTTGATTTCAGGGGTTATTGAAGTATTTGGGGAGAAGAGTTTGATTGATATTCATGATTTTATATTCAAGGTAATAATTTGATATTTTTGTTTCTTTTTTATTTTCAAAAACCTAATAGTATCTTCTCTCATCATGGTCATCATAAATTCCTATACATGTAGCAATAAATTGAATGAGTGAATACAATTGCCTGGATAACAGTGAAAATATTGATAAATACATTGATAATATATATTACCCCATTGATTGTAATTAATAATTTACTTTTACTGATTTTTATCAATATATATCTGTGTATATAATCTATATGTGTTAATATTTTTATTTTGGTATGTGTGTGCATGTTTTCATAATTTTTCTATTTGTCGTTTATTTGTATAAGGGCAGCTGTTCTTGCAAGCTATTGCCAATAAGTTCATTTCTCACAAAATACTCTGTTAATGTGATCTTGTGACCAAAAAACACACACATTATGTGTGTGCATTTTATTAAAATATGTATTAATATTAATGTATAATACTTTAAATCACAACATCCAAGAAACACATTTAAAATGACTCAAAAGTTATTTTACATTTAGAATCACAAATAAAATTTGTTTAGAAATTTTTGTAGATTAAATTATCTTGTAGAATATTTACTATGAAATACAACAAATATGCAACTGATGTTTTGTGTTAAATTATGAGTTAAATGTTTTATACCAAAAATGTTACCTTTTGCTCAGGTGAATCAAGTAAAAGATATAACTACAAAAGCAGGAAAACAAATGAAACGATGTGAATTAAAACTTTTTGATGAGACCTGTCCATTATTTTCCTTGGTTCTGTAAGTAAAAATCTTAAATAATGAAATTTTGGTTGTTTCTTTTTTAGTATTTTATTGTTTAGCTCTCTTAAGTTCTCTATACCCTCATGGATTTGAAAGATTTTACAAGTGCTTAATTTGCCACTAAGGTAAATCAAGTGCTTGTTTGTACTGTATTAACATCAGAATTTTCTTTATGAAAGCAATGCGGTACTAATCTAAAATAGTTAAATTATTTCAATCCTTTTTACATGTTATCTGAATATTCTTTTTCTCTAGCTAAATGGTAAATAATTCTGTAAAAGTGCCAGTTTCAACAAACAAAAAGTAATCAAATTTATATTTTTAAAAATACTCAAATCAATATCTTTAAAATAAGAAGTGTGAATTTGGCAACAAATTGATCGCTAAGTGAACAGGATTTATGCCTTAAATTTTTCTTTTGAAAGTAAAATTTTTGTACTGTCACATTGCATTCATTCATTCATTTGTCTGTTTCACCTGAGACAAGTTATTTTTATTTCAGCTGGGAAGAACAAATAATTAATGAGGCATTAACATGGATACCATGTCAAACTGGTAACAACCAATTTTTTACTTTAATTTTTTTTTTGTTTTATTTAATTTTCTTTTTGTTAATCCTAGCATTTGTGATGTAGATTCTAAATAGTTCTACTGAAACCTAAATGTTAAATTTAGTCTTGGGAGATATTAATGGAAAAAGTTTGTCCAAATATTAATATGAATATTAATCTAGTATTTTATTTTACTGTGTAGTGTCAAAACTAAAAGATTCTAGTGAAAGACATTTTAAATACACTGTTATTGTTGTGTTTCTCTTGTTCACTTGCAGAGAAAGCACAGTGGTAATCCAAATAGGTAAGTTAACTGTTTCTCCAACAGTGTATAACAGGCAAGGACAAAGACAAAATGACAACCAAACCACTCCACCTGCATTTCTTATATAGCCATATGATTAGTACATTCAAGAGAGTTCTACAACAGCTATTCCCAGCATCATCTCCTTACTAGGCAATAAGGAAAGAGCTTGATGTTGAAGCAATGAGAACCCAATGATTTTGTGATGACTGCTGGTATCCAAAGGGAATGTTTGTCTTGGTGAGGCCCAAAGTACAGTGCTTATATTGGATCACCAGCCTGGTTACTTTGGTGACACTGCCCAAGTTTGGAGTCATTTCAGCCTTTGATGACACCTTGTATTGCTTGCTCTGAGCTATGTCTGCTGGTGAAGACAGCAGAGAATAAATTCTAGTCTGTATCTAGTGGGATATCAAGAGTTTGCTTGGAGAGAATCTAGAGGATGTCAGCGTTCTCTGGTATTGCATCAAGAACTCTTGACGAGCTTGCTTCAGGGGCAGAAAAGATTTTCTCAGTGCTTGCTTGAAAATCTACACCAAATATTCTGCTGCTCCGTTGGTAGCTGGATGGTACAGTGCTCCTGTCAGGTGTATGAATCCATGTTCTTTGCACTAATTCTGAAATTCTTCAGAAAGGAAAGTCAATGCATTATCTGTAACCAGTGTGTGAGGGTGTCTGAAGTGAGCAAAATCTTCCTCCAGCAGATCTAGAGTGGCTCTAGTGGATGTGGATGACATTGGGTGAATACATGGATATTATGAGAAAGTATCAATGATCACCAACCAGTTCATATCCAAGAAGTTGATGTCATGATCCACATGGCTTCTCTGGCAACATCCATAGGCTTGGATGGCTTATTTTGATTTGCCACACAAGTCACATTGTTGCCTAGCCATCTCAATAGCTGTATCAAAACTAGGCCAGTAGACAGCAGTTTTTGCCTGTTTCATGTCAAAAAGTTTGATTTTTGCAGTAGATCTAGGATATTGAGCTGTAGGCTCTGTGGAATCACAACTCTTGATCCATGGATGAGGCATCTCTGGTAGATACTGTGTGAATCTGAACATTTCCGGAACATTTCAATTTCATCTTTGCTGGGCACCCTTTGCAAACATAGTGTATCACTGTAGTTATCACTGGATCTTTCCCTGACTATTGACAGAGGATGTCGGCATCTACAGGTTTCACTTGAAGACTGAGAACTTTGATGGTGCCCACCATGTCTATGTCTTCTCTACTTTCCTCTCTGTTAAAGCCATTGTCATCTCCAGATGGCAAGCGACTAAGGGCATCTGCATTGCTATGATCCACTGTTTTCCAGTACTCGATTGTGTAGTCAAACTGGTTTAGCCACAAGGCCCATTGAACTAGTTGGTTGGCTGTGAGAAGTGGTGTTCCTCTTTTAGGGCTGAACAGTGTCATCAGTATGAATGGATGTCCATACAGATACTGGTAGAATTTCCGCAAGCTAAAGATAATGGCTAGGGTTTACTTGTGGATTTGGCTGTAGTTCCTTTCTGCAGACATGAGAGTCTTGAACAGATTGGCAATTGGGTGCTCGCTTCCATCTAGATAGCATTGAAACAGGACTGCTCCAATTCCAACATTGGATGCGTCACAAGCCTGTCCAAGATGCTTGTTTGGGTTAAAATGTACAAAGACTTGATCTGAGGATAATAGGTTTTTCAACTATTCAAGCACTGCTTGTTCTTCATCTCTCCACTTCCAGGAAGTTGCTTTCTTGGTTAAACAGTAAAGTGGCTCAGCCATAGTGGCCAGATTTGGGATGAACTTCCCCTAGAACTGAACCAGGCCCAAGAAAGAAGTTAAGCTTGAGACATCCGTAGGAGGTGGCATCTAGTTGACTGCCTTTGACCTTGGATCCATGCATGATTCCTTTTGGCTGATAATGTGTGGCCAAGATATTACATACTCGGCAGTGCGAACAGGCACTTTTCACAATGGCATCTGAGTTTGTTGTTGTTCAAATGAGAAAATAAACGCCTCAGGTTGCTCAAGTGATCATTGGCATCTTGCCTGCCTACAAGAATATTATCTTGGAAGATGGCAGCTCCAGGCAGATCACTGGTTAGGTTCTCTATGATCTCCTGGAAGTAACCAGGTTCTGACTTGATTCCAAATGGGAGTTGTTGCTGCAGGAGTACTCCATGGTGAGTGCTGTGTTGATTCTCTGGTGCTGGCTTGATCTGGTTGTAGGCATCAGCAAAGTCAATCTTTATGTAATTGTATCCACCTCCTAGCTTCTGCGTCAGTTCCTCTGGGAGTGGCATCAGATGACAGTGTTCCTCCAGTTTATCAGTGATGCCTATTGAGTAGTCATCACAGATCCACAACTTTGGTTTCAGGGTGCTATGCGAATCAGTACCACAGGTGTTCTGTATTTACTGAATTAGACTTGTTTCCAGACTCATTTGGAGATGCCTTCTTTGTAACATTTGACCAGGTCATCCTGAAGAGCAAATGGAACTAGTCGTGCTTTGTGAAAAACTGCCTTTGCATCAGACTTGAATTTCACTTCTTGTTTGAAATCCTTAAGACATCCAATTCTTCATGGAAAAGATCTGGGAACTCGCCACAGAGATTGTGGCAATGTCATTGCAGGGAAGCATAAGGTTCATTAGAGGACTTGGTATGTGATGTTTTTGCACTCTAACGCATGTTTGGACTTTCTATGCATGAGCATTGTCCACAGAGATTCCCAGTGTTTGGATCCAGTGTTTCATCCCAGCAAGATCAGGTCAGAGATCTTGGTGCAAGGAATTGAGTCCTTGGAACAGCCCAAAAAGGTTCCCAGCACAGGCAGGTCATGCTTGCTGGCAGACTCATAAAGATGTCTGACATCATCCAGTTTCAGTTTTTCTAGTTGTTTCCAGACCGGCAGAGAAATAAAATTTCCCATAGTTGCAGTTATTTTAGTTGGCTCTGGATTGTGATTGGTATAACCAACATAGAAGTATCTTCACCGAGGATCGTTTTGACAAACTTTGCTTTCGTGATTCTCTTCACAGAAGGTTGGGAACAATATTCCCATTGCTGTAATTTCTTCTTCCTGCAAACAGCTTCCAAATATCCTTTCTTAACTTCTTTGTAGGGGCATTCTGTCACTTTATGAGCCTTTCGACATCTGTAACACAGGGTTTGTGGAATTAGGCTGCTTGCAGTTTTTTTGTTGACCCTTGTTCTGGCTGGCACTGACAGGACCACTCATATCCGTAAACAGTTTCCTTGGCAACCTTTGCCGCATCTTCGGTCTCAATAGTGACCTGGACTGCACAGGCTAGGTCCAGCTGTGTCCTTTATCTTGAAAAGAGCCTTCAAAACAGCTTCATTGTTGACAGAATATATGAATCTCTGTCAAAGAACTTCATCTTGTGGGTTGGTGATTGAAGAAAAGTCACAAGTAGCAGTGTCTTGCATGTCACTCCAGAACCTGAAACGTTCTCACACAATGAAACATTTTGGATCAAATTGTTCTTTCCTGCATCATCAACTCATTAATATTCTTGGGGGGATTCTGCTGAGTAGCCAAATTCGCCACTTGCTTATAGATGGTAGCTGTTTGATTCATCAAGAAAACCTGAAACTTGTGCTGACAAAAGTGTAGAAACTTGACCAGTAAGCAAGTCACAGTTCTGATATCAAATCAAAAACAGCAAATGTTGGGACAGCAGCTGAAGAAGTTGGAAGACGAGAATTTGAACTGGAATCCCTTTTGGACGTTTGAAATTGAATCAGCCTTCTGAAAGCCTCCATGTCTTCTCTGTGCTGCTGCACCTGTAAATTGTTGTGTGAATAATCAGTAAAAAGAAAAGAAAAAAAAGAAAAGAAAAAGAAAAATTACCAATCCGAAAATGTAAAAGAAAATAAAAATAAAAATTACTAACCCAAAAGAAAAGACATAAGTTATTAGCAAAGGAATAGAAATGCATCACCATGTTCAAATTGCAACTGAAGGCACAGTACAGAGTTAAAATGACAACTCTGTAATAAGTGTGAAAAAAAAACAATGCAAATTATTGCTTAACAAAGTAATATACTATAAAGGAAATTGGTACCCGTAATTATGGAGTAGAGTTTTGGTGTATCAAACAAGCCAGGTCATGTTAGCTTACTGAAAAGCTATCATCTGTAAAATCGATACAGTCAGGTAGATTGTAATGTTTTGTCCTCAGATACATATATGAGTCTATAAAATAACCACAACGGCAATGGTAGTAGAATGGTGGTCGCACCCAAGAAGGACGGATCACCCAGAAGGACAGTAGACCTTCAAAAGTTAAATACTGTGACGAAAAGGGAAACCCACCACACGCCATCCCCATTCAACCAAGTGTCCATTGTCCCAGCCCAAACCAAAAAGACTGTACTGGATGCATGGAACAGTTACCATAGCCTACCATTATCTCCAGCTGCATGAGATGCAACCACATTTATAACAGAATGGGGCCAATACCGATATCTTAAGGCGCCCCAAGTGTTCTGTGCATCTGGGGATGGTTACATCCGCCGGTTTGACGATATTACGGCAGACACATGCCGGAAGACTCGGTGTATTGATGACACCCTCCTATGGGACAAGTCTATTGAATCGGCATTCTGGCACACGTTGGAATATATTACCCACTGCAGCAGAAATGGAATAGTTTTCAACCCTGACAAGTTCCAATTTTCAGAAAATGAGATAGAGTTTGCAGGATTTTTGGTAACTGCAGACGGCATAAACCCAACTAAAAAATTGACAGAAGCTATTTTAAACTTCCCTACTCGTACAAACATCACAGGTATTAGATCCTGGTTTGGGTTAGTGAATCAGGTCTCATTTGCATTCTCACAGGCAGAGATAATGGCTCCATTTCAAGAACTGTTAAGAACTAAAGACAGAAAATTTTATTGGGATACAACATTAGACAAGCTCTTCGAGGAGTCTAAATTAAATATCGTACGGAAAATTGAAGAGGGGGGTCAAGACTTTTGAGATGGTTAGAGTAACTTGTCTGTCAATGGATTTTAGTAAGACTGGCATTGGGTACCTCCTATTTCAAAAACACTGTTGGTGCCCAACAGATTCCAGTCCTAACTGTGGCGATAGCCACTGGAAAGTAATCCTGGCTGGATCACAATTCACGACAGAGGCAGAATCCCGTTATTCACCCCTTGGAAGGAGAAGCTTTAGCTCTCGTATATGGGTTGGAGTCTTGCAGAATGTTCATATTGGTGTGCCCAGACCTTCTGGTGATGGTGGACCACAAACCACTAGTAAAAATATTTTCAGACCAGGTCTTAGAAAACATAAAGAACCCTTGCTTGTTTTTGTTCAAGGAACGATCATTGATGTATAGATTTCACATTAAACATGTCCCAGGGAAACTCACCACAAACCACACAGAACATTGACGGCACAATGCAAGCATCAGTTATATGCTCATATACATACGACCCTAAAATGAGGGCAATAACATGGGACAGGATTGTGGCTGCTGCAGCCACTGACAAGGAATGTCGCACATTAGCTGAATAGATTCAGAAAGGGTTCCCTGATTCATGCCATGAATTGCCAGCACATATTCGGCAATTTTGGCCGATGAGGGACCAATTATATTGTCTTGATAATGTGCCCATCAAGGAGAACAAAATCCTCATCCCAAAGCAGCTTCGTGCGGAGATACTAGAGGCTCTCCACTCTGCACACCAGGGTGTTAATGGTATGATGGCAAATGCATGACAGCAGTTGTTTTGGCCCGGATTAGATGCCTGTATCTGTCAGACAAGGACCAAGTGTCAATAGTGTAACACAATCGCCCCATCTCAGACGAAGGAACCCCTGATGCCACCCTCAAACCCAGAATTCCCATTCCAGAAAACTGTCACAGACCTCTTCGACCTTCATGGGATAAATTATATAGTATATGCTGATAGATACACAGGTTGGATCGAGATTTCTGGCAGAGCTAAGACGATAGAGGATGGAGGACCCCCATTTGATTCTCAGGAATACAATTTATTTTTGAAGGACTGGGGTATAAAGAAGCGCATATCGTCAGCCCATTACCCTCAAAGTAATGGCCGGGCAGAACTGGCTGTAAAGACGGCCAAACAAACTTTGATGGACTGCACTGATGGATATGGTCACTTATGCCAGGATCGTATGGTGCGAGTCATGTTAACACTTCGAAACACACCTAATCAAGACACTGGTATATCACCAGCAGAAATGTTATATGGACGGGTGATGAAAGACCACCTCCCCATTCTTCATAAGAAGTACAAAATAAGGTGTTGGAAAGAGATCAAGGAACTGAGAGAAAAAGCAATGTCAAAGAAACACTTGCGGAACCAAGAACATTACAACATACATAGTCGCCCATTCAAAGAACTCCGGGTTGGTGAACAAGTACGAATTCAGAATCAGGATGGGCCATATCCACGGCGATGGATGAAGACAGGAAAAGTGGTGGAAGAATTGGGCAATCGACAGTACTGAGTTCGCATAGACAGTAGCAACCGGGTTACACTGCGTAATTGTCGATTCCTCCAAAGAATAGTACCGATGGTAGAGAGACCAGAATACCAAACACCACAGCCACATCAGCAAAGACCACCAGATAATGAAGAATTACCACACATCATACCAGAATGTATGGAAATAGAAGAAGCAGAAGGCAATGAAGGGATCGAGGACCACATGGAAGTGGATGAATGTCAGCCTGCAACCGAACACACCCCACCACCTGTGACAGAGCACAAGAGTATCACGGCCACCTAGATCGTTGTCTCCACAAATTCGGGGTCCAACACACGATTATCCGTCCCGTCAAGTGACTACAACTCATAGGCTGTGTGGTCACAGGAGGGGGGACATGTAGAGAGAAGAGGACGACCAAAGAGACGGGGCCAATGAAAATAGTTCACTGGATGAAAACCCGGTGAATGTAAAAGAATATAAATACGGGTGAACAGTACCTGGACATTCGGTTATGCACTGCGTGACGTAGCAGTCTACATGTTACAGAAAGAGTGATGTTTAATATTAATTAAATATTAAGAAATTTGTTTGGTGGAGTTACCTCCTCTTATTCATCGATATATTGGCCTGTTTTACTGTCTTCTGATCAAACTGTTGATTAACAGCAGAATTACAGTGAAGAATTCAAGTATGAGAAATGCTACATAGACCACACAGTGCAAGATAGCATCAGATAAGAAAGAGGCCCATTGAAAGATATGGGCACATCATAAGAACCAACAATCTTTCTACTGCTATCCTACAAGGTACCACTTTAGGTGAAAGAAGATACATTTAGCTGTAGATCTGTAATGAAATATTAATGTATTTTTAACACATTTAGATGTAGATCTGTAATGAAATATTAATGTATTTTTAACACAAGATGTAACACATTTATGCATGAATCAAACAGGAACCCTATAGCCCCACACAATCATGGGACTGATGATGATGATTGTTTTCTGCAACAGTTAATAAACCATTTTGTTAATAACATGTTTGTTGAATTCTTCCTGCAGATCTACATAACAAAACACTTTATCATATTTCTCAGGTACAGTGAATTTATCAGCAGTATAGTCCTCACATTTTCATTCATTATTTATTTCTAACACCAAACTCAAAATTATGGCAACTGAGATAAAACCATAGATTAGTTAGCTTCCAATTCTTTGCTCTAACAAAATAGCAAAAGTATTTGATATATGTAATACAAAATCATACAAAATTCAGAAAATTGTCACTGAAAAAGCCCTCCAGTTTAAAGATACATTTTTTTATTTTTAATGTTTAGTATTTAGTTAAAAGTGAAGTATTTCATGTATATTTTATGTGTATATGTTCACAACAGTATAGATCAGCTAGGATTCTTGTTAAAAAAAAAGTATTTTTTTATATTTCTTGAAAAAAATTCTTGTTGCTATAGAATGATAACTATTACAATGTTCCTTATAAAATTTAGACATTTTCTGGTTTCCATTACTAATTGAATAATTATTTATTTTAAATTAGAGAATAATTCTTACAAATATTCATTTTAAGATCAAATTTTTCTTTTATTAATTTTTTCCAGGAATTGAAAAATACGAATAAAATTTGGTAACTAACTTTCCAATTAGTTGAGTTTAAATAATATATGTAGATAATTATTTTCCATATTATCTCAGAATTTGTTGGCTAAAGCATTTTCCTAATGATTTACAAATAAAAAATATGTTTGTTTTTCTCTTTTTATTGCCTAGTGCTCTTTATCAATGATGTGAAAATTACTTTTGATGAATTCCGAAATAATATGTTATCTACTGCCACATCAAGAACAGTTATTACAGTAAATCCTGGTATTGTTTCTTCATTTCTTTATTTATATATCTATCAAGTCTTACAAACAGAATTAAGTTTCATTAATGTAAAAAAAAACAGAATCTTTTCAGATATGAATTTTATAATATTTGAGTTGAGCTAAAAACTTTTTAGCATTCCCTCCTAAATATGGAAATGGAAATTGGTAGATTCAATTTGAGATGGTGAACATTCATTGTGCGTGTGTGAATGTGTGTGCTGGGGGTAATGAATTAAAAAAAAACTGAATTTTTAAATTATTTCAGCACATTTGGTCTTTAAATATCTACCTGGGAACATAAAACTAGTATATATACCTCTAGCTGTTATAAAATATTTCGTTTATTGTTTTATTTTGTGTTTTTTTATTTTATCTAATATTGCATCTTTAAAGAATCTATTCATATTTAAAATATATGTGTAAATATATATGATATGAAAGAATTACATGCCCATTTATTGATTAATAAATACAGAAGCTAGAATCTAGATAATAATCTTTAATTAATATGGTATTGTTGATGGTACCTCAGACTTTTTATGTTACAGACCTATGTTGAACCAAATGCTTTGAACATATATATAGTTTTATTATTGGGTGGTTCTAATGCATAGGATGTTAGGGTTATGAAATTTATTTTTGTTATTAATCTTCAAAGAAAGTTCTCTCACCATTAAATAACATTCAGATTAGCTTAAATAAAACATTTTGACAAAACTTTCCTAATTGTATGTTTTTAAAACCAGATAAAAATACTAAGATTAAAGAGCTTGTCAAAGAATTTAATACTCTAATAGTCATAAAAATATGCTAGCTTTAGCTTTATGCTTTTCTCATGTGACCTGGATTAATGTTTGATAAAAATAACAGCACACATTTCACTTTAGATGTCTTGGTGTCATAAAAGTATCTTTACAATTAGAAATTCCTTTGAGTCATCAGCAAAAAAAAAAAAAGATAAAAACTGAATTATAGGAGTGAAGACAAAAATATAGGAATTACATTTGCAGTGCATTGACCAACTGTAAATTATTTTTCATATTCCTCAAGATATTATGGAAGCTCAACATCTTTATAATTTTGCTCAATTTGGACAAGATGTACCCATAGAAAATAATGAAGTTGATCCAAATGGTAAGTCTTTATATTTTTATATAATTCAGATACAATTTTGGAAGCCTGCACAACTACAGTACTCATTTTTCATTAATCACAATATTTTGAATTGTGCAATTTTCTTCATAGATTTTCAGCCTCATGCAATACACATGCATCTAGATTTAACTTTGATCTTAATTTAATTGTAGCATATGATTTAATCAAAGAATTTTCTAGAAAACTTATTCTGTTAAAACTTATTTTCCTAAACTTTTTACCAATAAATTAAAAATGATTATGTCAAACATTTTTGTATTTTGTTTTCTGGTTTTAGTTTCAGAGATCACTGATATCTTCACTGTGAAGCAACTCAAAGAATCAATGTCATCTATGACTTCAACTGTGCAATATGGTATAGTTTATGGTTTCATTAGTTGGTTTGATATTGACAGTGAGCATAAGAACTTAATCAGATTACGCTGGTATGTTGTTTTTTTTTTTATTTTTGTTCTCATCCAAAGCAGTCAAGTGAAATTTCTGTTGACATAAAAGAAATAATATTTATATTTAATGTCATGTCAGATGGACTTTGAGATGCTGAAGTTTCCATTCTTATGTAAGCAGTTGGTAAGAGTATTGTCATTTATTTTATAGTCAGCAGTCAAATTGAATTCAGCAGGTTTGTGGAATCGCATTTACCAAGATAGTTCCACTTAATATGATTGACTGGTTGGTTCTCCTTTTATGCCAGATTAAAAAGTGAAGGAAATTAGTGACATCGAACTTGCAAAAAATTAAGAAATGAAAATACAAACCAAACAAAAATTAGATTTTATTAGTATTATTATTATTACTTGTACATCATTCAGAAATGAAAGTGCATGTAACATTGAATAAATTTATAGTTGAATGGATGAATTCTTGCCAAAATTGGCTTGTACTTATGCTGAAATTGGTAGTTAGTGAGTTAAAGTTTTCACTGAGAAGTAAGGAATATTTGTATTGCTACCATGCTGTGTGTTAATAGTGAATAGTATTGATGTGTGTGTGTATTTGTGAGAGTATATAAATGCTGTCAGGACCATTGTTACTATTGGTTGTATCACAAGTGACAAGCCTAGATAAGAACAATTTCAGGCTCAGATAAACTTGAGACAATTTTCCAGTAAATGGATGCACAAAAAATATTTGTTGTATTCTTCTATTAATGTCTATTAGCTACTGGAACCTTCTGTTTTGATAACATCTATTTATAAAAATTATTTTTATTATTTGATTTTTGGTCTTTGAAGAGTAAAAATGGTCACTTACAGATTTATCAGGGTAATTTAAAGTGACTTTCTTTATTCAGACTGTATATTTATCCATTAATCTATATTATAAGAATCATTTTTCAATTACCATAAGGCAATATTGTGCTTGTTATTAAATAATTCTCATTTCTGATCTTATAGTTTCATTTTTAAACTTTTTAAGAAACAAATGAGTTTTATATCAGATATTTACAGTACAAAAGTCAGGTATTTTTGTAGTAAAATAAATGCTTAAGAGATGTATTGTTCATCATCGTTTCAAGTGAAGGAAGATTAATATGTGATTATCTTTTATAACAATACTGATTATTATTTCAGTCAATATAAATACATGTTTAAACATAATTTTAGGGATCGTGAAATGCTCAAATTAAATAATTTCAATATTTGGGCTCATGACATCTGTCTTTCTCAGAATCAACTTGAGCATTTACAAATGCTAGTATTTTTTTTAAATAGTAGTAGATACAATTAAGAATTGGGAAATAAATTGTCTTTATTAATGCTTACCTATTTTTAACAATTTAAATATTGAAATGTATATGCCAATCTGCAATTTCTATATCATTATTATATAATGACAGAACATATTGAAATAATTTGATTGGTTTGATACTATGATACTAAGGTCATGAAGTTTAAAATTTAATAAGATGTAACATTTGATTTTGTTGACATCAATATATAGATATCCCCTCATGAGAAATACAAAAAGTTTCAAACTTGCTTTCATTTGTAAGACCAACTTTTTTGCTCATTACTATTTTAGTTGCCTCTTTTAAACAACTACTCTTTGAAATACTAATAGTTTAAATAGCATAAATAATTCTTAATGCTTTGGCAATACTTATCAATAAAACTAAATAAAAACTAAATAAAATAAAATTTGGATAGTATTTTCTTGAGACAGGATGTTATATAACAAATATTTAAACATTAAAGGCTAATTATACTTAAGCTTAACAGCCATTCCTTTTGCTTACAGAGAGATGATAGGAAAACTTTATAGCAACTGAATCTAAAACCTTAAGGTGAAAATCAGAGTGAGCCTTCCTTAATACTGAGATCATGTCTTGGTTATAGAACCTGGCCCATTGATAGTTGTTTAATTAGTGTTCATACAAAATGAGAAATAATGAAATTTCAAGAATTATTCACGAACACCTAAGTTTTGAAGCAATAAAATGGGCAGTTATATAAAGATGGCTGATACATAATAATTGTTATCTGACTTGATATTTTCATCAAGAAAATTAACTTTGCATGATTTTTTTCTCTTTAATATAAAGCACCATCTTATACAACACTTGAAATGATGAATTTAGAGATTGAAATGAATTGGGAAAATGTTCAAATTTCGTAATTCACATTATTGTACTTGGAATTTTTCATGTACCCTAACTTAGACTCAGTGGAATAAGAATAGAAAAACAGACATTTTCAACAAAGTATTTACTATGTCCATTACCACTTTTAACAAAGAGGACAATGCATGCCTTTATAATTCTTAGCAATTTTTGAAAGGATTTTTTATTCAACATTATTTCTTATTACTATAAATGTTATTTTTAGTGGGTACATGTGTTTGAGTGGCTGTCCTTATTTTTTATTTTATTAAACAATGAAAGTAGTAAAAACCATCCTAAATTGAGATGTTTTACTAAAGAAAAAAAGTTGCTCAAAAAGTGGTTTCCCTGATGGAAAAAAAGGATGCAGGTTTGATTCCTGTAGGAGATAAAATTTTTCTTTAATAGGACTTCTAAACTTTTCACTGTTTAATAAAATAAAAAGTAAGGATAGCAATTCAAATTGGTACCAACTAAAAATAATGTTTATAATAATAATTCTTAGTACAAATAATTTTGAAAATTAGAGCATAATGCATTTTAATTGATAAATTTTCATTTAATATATTCTTGATTTTTATTCTTCCTAGTGCAGACTGTTTTACTCCTTTGAATGACAACTCCCCAATGTGTATGAATACAAACTGTACAAGTTCTTCAGAATTCAACCTGAAACCTCCAATGACTGAATATTCTATTATGGTTGCTGTATCAGATTATACTGATACATTGAGAGGCTGCTATCTTTATAATAGCACTGCTGAAAATCTACTCCATATAAATGTCAGTATATCTTGCTATCTGAATTCTATTTATTTTCTAGAATGTTTAGTCTTGCTTAATCCATACATTCATTTCATATAAATAAACTAAAGTGCCAAACCTTCTAGGCAGCTAATAACATGTACTGGTGGCATATATATTTAACCATTATTTATTTTATCATGAAATAAAGTTTTAAGTTTTGGTTAATGAAAGTTTGCAGGTTGATTTATTTATTAACAATATTTTACACACATTTACAATTCAAAATGCTTTCACCATAATGCATAACTTTCACCTGAAATGCATAACTTTTTCACCACCTCTACCCTCAAATTGTACCATAACATCATAAAAGATCCTTTCAAATCTGACAGTCTTAATTATTGAAACATCACTCTCCAATATGGGCCATATTGCAAAGTCCATAGGATTAATTCACTTTCACTCTTTCTTCAATGAACATCAATAGTGATTTCAAACCATCAGAAGCAACATCAGCCCAAACCAAGTTACCAGTTGGTTTCTGCCACTTGAAATGTGTTCTGACACCTTCAGAATTGTTTCCTGGTAAACCCTATCATTTTGGTAGTTGACCACAGCTTCTACAGTGGAAAACTATTTGTGTAACAAAATAAAGACTTTATATGATATATGCTGCAACTCCCCCGACATTTTCTTCCCTCTGCCAAGCTGTTTTTGCTATTGAATTTTATCTGGTTTTAACCTTAAATCCATTTTCACAATCTGCCTAAGCAACCTATCTTTTGCCATTTTCCTCTTGCTTCTTCATGCATTTCTCTTCTCCTCCTTGATGGCTTCAATGACCCTCCTGGTACAAATTGAATGGTTTCTTTCTGGAATTTGATTTGGTGAAGTTGTCTGCTCCTCTTTAAACTTTTTTCATACATTAAAAACAGTTTTTTTTTGCAAACATTCAACTGTTTTATCACCTCAAAATTCTTTAAATTATCACATTTTCAATATGAAAATTTGATCACATTTTGTTTCGGTTGCCATATTAAACTGTAATTTAATTAAACAATAGCACAAAAGAATGTTAGGAAGCCTTAAGCAAAATCTGAAACTATTTTTATGAATAGTTGTCTCAGTTTATGTTTAAATAATGGGTAAATATTTATGCTGCACTAAGTAGTTTCTCCTTTCACTTGAATAACAGTGACTACTTAATGTAGCAAGAAGTATATCAAGTGCTGGATTTGTATGGCTATATCTATCCAGGTACATTTGAGGATTATTCATAACTGAGTTGTGATTGTTGGATATTTAGAGAGCTCTGTAACATGCTCAGTGGATTTTAAATCAAGCAAAGGGTCAGTGAAATACCTAGGAATATTTGTGAAAGCAGTTTTAGGTCACTCACACTTAATGAGGGAATGCATTATCTTTCTGAAACACTGTCACTGTGAAGCAACAGTGCAGGCATAAATGTGGATAAAGATTCTGTAACAAGATCTGTGATATCACACCTGTCAATATATTATACCAACTTCATTAGCAATTTTCACAGGACTTTAGCAAAACAACATTCTAGAAGTTTGCACAACACAATACTGACAGGCTTCACGTGATCTCTGCCACCTGCTCAAAAGAACTGGAAATACAACTTGTCTCACCAGGCAACATGGCACGTATATTCCAACCCAATGGCAATATTCTCTGACGCAGTTGAATCACCATAGTAACTGATGCTATGGTGTCCATAATAATACTATTATTGGTTAACAACAGTGAAATTACATGAAATACTGTAATGACAAATGGATTAAGCACTCCGTGTTGAATTTGGAAGTGATTTTGATGCTGTGTTCCTCTTACATTTGAACCAATGTCCTTCTCTTTGTTGTTATCATCACAATGTTTTGGTTGTTGCACCTTCCAGCCTTACCAGGTGTTTGTTGATCTGAGTAATCTTCAGAGAATTTTGAACTGAATTTTTTATTTAATCTACAAGGGTAGATTGTTCTTGTTCTTATTCAGTACTACTCAGTTATTGCTCACTCTGTTCCTACTGAGTCTAAGTCTGTATTAGCTGACTCTGGAATTAAACTCACAATTGCTATGTAGTACTAACTTAAACTCGGTAGAAAAACAGTGAGCAATAACTGAGCAGTACTAAATAAGAATAAGATGTGACATATAAAGAGTAGAACAAGAATAATCTACCACCATAGATGAAGGTTAGCACATGATGGAGACCAGAGTGAACAATGGCCAAAGTATTGTGATTATAACAAAGATGAAATATTCCTAGTATACCTGTTCTACTGTTTTCTGAGAAAAACTGAGTTCAGTTGATGTCTCAGAGATAGAGTGCTTCATCTTTCTGGCATCAACAATCATTCTACCGCAGCTACACTAACTCTTTACTTATTATGGCTCTGTGTGCCACCCTCTGAGTCGCTTTCTTGTAGATATAATTGAGCCATTGATCTGAAGGTCTCCTCCATCTGTCCGAAACTCCGCCCACTTCATGGAAATAATCAAAGATGCTCCCATCCTATCCAACCAGATGGTGAGCTTGGACATGGTGAGTTTGTTCACCAAGGTACCCACAGAGGAGGCACTCTCAGTAGTCAGAGACAGATTGGCCTCTGACTCATCCCTAGAAGTACGGACCAGTATTCCAATAGATAACCTGATAGAGATGTTGACTTTCTGTACACAAACAACACACTTCGGAATGGGATCACACATATATCGACAGGATGAGGGCTTAGCAGTGTGCTCGCCATTATCACCAGCAATGGCGAATATATACATGGAATACTTTGAGGAAATGGCATTAGAATCTATCTCTAAAGCCAACTCTATGGTTAAGATACATAGATGACACCTTCATACTCTGGACACACCAGGAAGATTTTCAGGTTCTAATGGACCATGTGAACTCAATAAGACCTTCAATACAGTTCATGATAGAGAAAGAGAGTAACAACACACTCCCATTCCTGGATGTTCTAATATCTTGAACAGGGTATGGGTTCAAGACATCCGTATACCGTAAACCAACATTCACTGGACAGTACCTCAATTTCAACTCCCACCATCCATACAATGTAAAGAAAGGGATTGTCTGCTGCTTACAACACCGAGCAAAAGTCATAAGTGATGACCCAGAGACATTAGATAAATAATTGTTCAGTATAAGTAGTACCATACAACGTAACAACTACCCTGTGTACATGGCAGCAGACCCCAAAAAAACTGGGATAGGCGGGTACAAGAGGAGGACAACAACACTCAGAAAACAGTCTGCCTGCCTTATGTGAAGGTGTTATCAGAGAAAATACAAAGGATCTATGGTCCATATAACATCAGGATAAACTTCAAAAGCTGGACAACACTTCGCAGGTATCTCTCCTGAGTAAGACCCACCCCCAGAGGAGAACATGACTAAAGTCTGTGTGTACGCTATTCCATGCAGCTGCGGAAAGAAATATAATGGGGAGACAAGATGCTCCCTTCAAGAACACCAGAAAGCTGTAACATGAGGGGAAGTGGAAAATTCAGGTGTGGCTGACCACATATGGAGAGAACAGGGTGATCACCACCCTATGTGGGATAAGATTGAGATCATAGACAAAGAACACCATTAGAAAATTTGTAAACTTAAGGAATCAGCACATATGCTAGGCCAAACAAAAAAAAAAATCTCCTGAGCTGACCAAGCATAGAAATGAATACAATATGGAAACCAGTAATAAGGAGTGTCAGAGAAAAGCCATAATATCAACAAAAATTGCAATATGAGCTCTGGTAAAAATATGTAATGATAACAGCAAAATTGCCACATGAGAACTGGTAAAAAATGATGGCTGAAGACATTAGGTTTATAATACCCAGAAATTCATACACAGATGTCCCCAAGGACACATGGCACAATGGATAAAGGCATTTGTTAGATTCAGTAACTGGACCCAAATAGTGTGAGTTCAATACCTGGTTAAGGCGGTGGAGAACTTGGTGAGGGGAAATAACAGGAGGTAACATTAGACATGGCACGAGGAACTAGAACAGTCTACCCCAGTGAGCGAAATAAAGGGTTCAGCTCGGCATCCCAACCACCTGAAGAAGGCTGGAGTGTACAACGCCAAAACATTGTCATAAATAGTCCGAATAATGTAAATAGCATACAAATATTACTGTGATTTTAATAAGTTAGTGTTATTAAAATAACTAATATTACAATGTAGAGTTGTTGAATTCAGTTAAAAATGACAGTTTCTAATTATTGTTTTTTAAGTAAATAAGTTTTTAAGCTGATGTCTTACATCCACAATGAAATTGGAATATATAAAAATGTTTTTGAAATAACTTTATTGTAATTCTTAGGAATAGAAATTAAGATTTATCAAGTTGTTACCATATCTTTCTAGCCAGAACAGTTTCCATTTTTGAGCATCAGTAGAAAAACTCAATTGAAATGGGAAGTTTTGTTTGAAAAATTCAAAATTTTCTTCAAGGTAAGAAATATCTTAAAATGTACAACCACCTTATTGGTTATGTTTGGGTACACACGTCATACTTGTATCTTATTTCAAAGGACAAATGTCACTTCTGTTATCTAGAGCCAAGTCAATTTCTGCTTTTAGAATACTCATTTGTATCTTACAGATTTATCATTTAGTTTAGGTGTCTTTGATTGACATGGGAAACTATACCTGATAACTATCATAAAAATAAAACCCCAAAATGCATAACACAAAAAGAAAATAATTAATGAATATTATACTATAGCTTACTCATAGGTTAAAATTTCAAAACATGCCAATTTTAGTATTTAACTTTAATGACATTCAAAAATTATTTTAACTCCTATATTTAATCAAAAATTATATATTTTGAAGGTGAATTTTGAGCAAATGTCTAATTTTCAGTTTCTTAAAAGTTTTTTTAAAAAAGCATGTAAATGAAATGCTAAGTGAAAAAAAATTTTTTTTTTCCTGACAAAATCTAATGCTATCATATAGATGATGATGTCTAGTCATTTGTGAATTAGTGTTTTTTTCATGATTGATTGATATAATAAGTTTTTGAAGTCTTATTGCAAGATAAAGAAAAAGATGGATTTAAATTTACTATTCACAGGTAATATCATTTTCATATGCAACAGATAAAAAATGAAGGCACAAAACAATTTTCTCTTCCTCATTTAACTGGGATGAATGTGACATCTATCCCCTTTCAGGTTATATAGACATACCAACATTTAAACCCAATCAAAACTTTGAAGATATTTTTATTAGTCTATTCTCAGACAAATATTACTATATATCAAACTGAAATTTTAGTTAGTATTTCCAATATTAAATACACAATAATTTTAAAAGTGCAAACTAAGACAATGTTCATTTTATCTTTTTCAATGCGGAAAGGTTCCAAAATTTGTTGGTTTAATACTATTTATTAATTCCTCTTAACATTAAATCACTAATCTTTGTATATAGAATAGTAGAGTTAAGCTGAAAAAAATCATTAATTTAATCCTTGATTTATTTTTCATCTTGCCAGATTAAAAAGCAAGGATTTGGCCAAAGGCTGCATCAAGTCAGAATTATTCATTGTACCCCACTCAGTACCCAAGAATTGACAAACCATTATCAACAGCAGCTGAAGGATTTACATTTAGCACTGTAGCAACAGGAAACTTGCCTTTGTATGCTTACTTTTTTTCATTAACATTTGTACAAGTCTTTTTTCTTTTATTTTGTAAGTATTCTTATTCATAACAATCTCACCTTTGTCTGAGATGGTGATTTTTCTATTGTTTTTTTTTTTTGAACATACACATTGTCAGTGGTATGTATGTTTTCATTTTTCTATTATATGAATCTATCAAATAGGAGATTTTATGTATTTGACTACCACAGTAAGAAAACTGATTTCAAACAGCTTTTTTAGTAGTTAAAACAGCTGCAACTTGTAAATCATTTAAGTCCTTAGAGCAAATGGAGCTCCTCAAATAGCCTTGTTGTATTTTTATAGTCATCATTTGTAAGCTGCTATTAATTATTTCTCTAAGATTCATCTAGCAGAGATGAGTTATTTTTAAACATATCACCATGGTTCCCTGGGTAGAGACAAAGGTTACAGTTATTTAATATCAGTTTTATGTGGCACAAAAATCAATCAAATTAGGGAATCAGCCACCATGATATTTTAGTTTTTGGTTTATATTATAAAATATTTCATTTGAAAATTATACTGTAAATGAGTGATTTTATGTAGCATAATAAAAGATGAAAACATTTTTAAGTTTTGTTTTTTGTTTTTAAGTAAAAAATAAATTCTCAATCCTCAAACTCTGTCTAATCATTGTTATAAATGAGATCATTTAAAATTAGTTTTTACAAATACAAGTGAACAAAACCATTCATCCATATAGAGATGTTATGACTTTTAATCCATTTGGGATGGTTTGTGTTAGATTTTTTCATCATCAAATCATGTTTGAAAATAATTATTTTCTTTCAAATACTGAGACATGTAAGATTTATCTAAGACCTCGATTTCTCTTACTATCCATTTAAAAAAAATATTTTTGTCTGTCATCTTCCATAGCTGAATCCATAATAAATGAAATAACATTTTTTTTTATATCAACATTCCTATAAAATGAAACATGAACTTCTGATTTGTCAGCCATTAGATTTATTCAAGATTTTAGCGTATTATTCTGAGCCCAGTTTTATTTACTTATATACTTGTTATATATATATATATATATTGTACTTTATTTGTTGCTCAGATGACATTTATTTCAGGTGTGCATAATCGATGCAGAGAATCTGAGTTATTTGTAACAATGAATAATTTTTCATAAACAATGCACAAAGGTAAATTCTATAAGAAACAAAGAAAGAACTCACAAAATCACAGATTTTATTTAAGAAATTAGAGTGTACATTAACATTAGACAAAAAAGTAAAAAGTTGCAGATAAATTTTCCAATGGAAAAAATTACAAGATGAGTGAATGTCAGCAGCATTTTGTGAATAACAAAATGGTCAGTGTCTGAGTTGGCAGCAATGAACAAATAAGAAAGATGCATGAAATTGGTGAAGAGTGTTCAGAATGGTTTGACACTTCCCTCAACAATAATGGCACGATCCAAGTTACGTGTCAAAGCCAAACAAATATTACTCAGCTTGGTCTTCTCAACTTCCAGCATTTTCTGGAAAATAAAGAATTATTCAACATTACAGACCAGGAGAAAACAAGGATGTTCTACTGGAAATTTTTTGCATTAAATAAATTGCTAAAAAAATACTAATAATCTCATTTTTTCTGAAAATATTAAAAATATTTTCAGAAAATACATGAAATTATTATCACTAAAAGAAAAAAATAGCAAAAATACACCCCATGTGAAAAAGTTCTAGTAAAAAAGTACATGCCAAAAAACACAAAACATGTTTGTGATTTTTTTTTTTCATAAGAAAATTTTGCAACAGAAAATTATGGGTTGTAAAATACAAGAAGCCAGTTTATGAAGAGTATTTTCAAGCTACCTTTTGGTTTTCATCTCCTACAAGGCTAGCTTCTTTAGTCAATTCTTCTACACAGTGCATCAATTCATAAGTTTGTTGGCTGCTAATTACCACCTGAAATTCAATTGAAAAAGTCTAAATATTGCATGTACATCCATAATACAGACTAAGATCAAACTAAAAAAATGACAAAAGGTCCAATGTACCTTATACAAAAGAAATGGCTAAGTGCAGTTAAATAGACAACTAGCAAAATACAAATTTAGTAACATATAGATTGAACTTTAGACCAATCCCTACCAAATTATCAAAATAACTAAGGAGGAAATTCTCAAGTACCAGAAATTAAATCATACTAACCTGTTCAGCTTCCAGAAGTGGCAGTGCGTCACAGAGAAGAGTTACCCAGAAGCTGTAAAAGGAAAAAAAATTATAAAAATATTTACAAAAAGATATTAAAGCAGTATAAAGTCATTAAAATGCATTCAATATTTCATTGTAAAGAGAAAATATATATGGATTTTGATATGACAGTGTCCCTATTTTTTATAATTTCATTTCAAAGGAAAGTATTTTGACATATTTGTGATCATTCTTTAGAATGATCACAAATGTCAAATATTTTAGTGTCAGCCAGAAGTTATTTGTATCCCCATAGGAATCATGCAACAGATGATGCTTCTAAAAAAACTTTGCATGTTGAAGACAATATGAAATTACTTACGCTTTTGGTGCCAGTCGCGCACTAAGTAATGAAACAAGCAAAATAGCTGCTTCTTGGATGTCTCCATCTTCATATAACTTATGAAACTCTCGATACTGACCTGCAAAGGAAAAACAAAGAGAATTTAAAGTTTACCCACTCATCCTTGCTTATTAAGTTGCAGGAAGATTTGGGCTTATTTTTTTCTTCACCAACACATCATGGAAGGTTTTATGTTGAACATTTATCACTGGTATGTGAAACCACTGGTATTATGAAACTAGCTTAAAAGCCATCCCATGAGGCAGCATTTAAGCTAGCTCTTGCAGCTGGCTCTTGATTGAACCTTCATCATAATAGGTAGGGAGGAGTATATGCGATAGGCAACAATAAACTAGAGAAGAACTCAAACTTGATCACTGCATTTAAGCATTGAATTAATGCTTAAGCTTACCTTTTAAAAGTTCAACGATAATTCTTCTGCTGCCATTTAACTTAAAGACAGTTTGGTGAACGTAGGTCCTTACTTCCTATTATTTTTATTTCATGGTTGATTTTCACTGGAATTTGCAAATTTATTTCCAAGTTATAGAAATTGTCATGCAAAAAAAAAATTATCGCAAAAAATCACATTAAAAAAAAAAAATTGCTGAAAACAATCACAGTAATGAATTGTGGGTCTGGATCCAGCCTGGAATGTTTTTAATTTGCTCATGGAGTCAGCCTGATTCCAAAATGGCATGATATGTTGGCCTACGGCCTCTAGGAGTAAAGTTGAAAAGTGTGACACATTTATCATATAAGATGAGTCTTGCTTAAGTCGGCAAATAATAGATTCATTCTTTTTTTTATACTAGTTTGATTGATTTGGTTAGATTTTGTTTAACAGTGTGCCAACCCTGATGGGTCATTTTACGCCAACTAGGTGAATACATATATACTTTCCTTTTTTTCCAATAGTTGGAGGAGCTCAGATTAGTAACTACAATTCATTTTAAGTAGATTGTTTAATCTGTCAATTTGAACCGTTTAAACCCGTCCTAATATACACATACATAAAAAATTTTTAAAGGAATTTTAAACCCTATTATCTAGCCAGAGGCAACATCTTTAGACAATTTTTTTATATTTGTAGCATTTACTGTTTGATAATTTTTACATTTAATCAGATTGTGCTTAACCATCAATCTATGATTGCAATGGGTGCATTGGGGTACATCTTCAGCTCTTAGCAGGTGTACAGGAGTTGGCCTTGTATGTCCAATATGTGTCCTCTCTTCACTCTTAGTAGTTTTGTGTTTTCTTGTCTGACCCTTTGTTGCTGTTCGTAAAATTTGTTTTCTAGGAATGTGTTCCATATTGCTTGCCATTTGCTTTTTATAGTCATTAATTTTCTAAAAAAAAACAATGTTCGTTATGTAGGCATACTATAAAAATTCGATATACCTAATTTTTATGTCAACATAGACTGGTATCCATGCTAAAATAATGTATTTTTGTAATTTAACTAGGTTATTTGCACTATTTATATTCAAACTATTGTCCTCATCTTTGTTATAACATTTTGGCCTTTTAAAAAACAGTAAATGAACACATGCTCTGAGTGAATTGTTTGTATAACTAGAAATGTCAATTTGTTTGTTTCTTCATAATAAACTATAACGAGAATCATGTAAAGTTACCAAAATCCTTTAGAAAAATAACTACACTTCAACAACTGACTGTAGGCATATGGGCTTGGAACATAATCGTAAACTTGTTACAGTCATTCAATCATTAGACAAAACATACATTTCAATATATAGAAGCTCCTAATTATAAAAAAACAAACAGGTTGAATGCTCTACAGTACATGGCCTAGTGGATAAAAGATCACTTGGTTTTCAGGGTGTTGTGAATTCAGTCTGTAGGTTATAAAAAAGCAATCATCAAAAATCCTGAAACTGCATGGATCAAATGAAGGGTTCCACTTGACATTCGAAGGTTACCAAATGGGATAGATATCTGGGGAAAGCCACAAGATGAAAAAACAATGAAGATGAAGAAAACTGACCTGAATGAAGTAATGTATAAAAAAAATTCTTTTTACATAGTTAAGAACATTAAACCAAAAAGAAAAAATATTCATAATAGTAAAGAAAAAGGTTGCCTTGCAGATAATTACTGCTGAAATAAGTTCAATCCTCACTGGGTCATATAAATCTTCAAACTCATGCCAGGCATAGCTAAGCTTAGTAAATATTAAGAATGTTTACTTACCAAGAAATGTTAATTTGCTACTAAGAAACATGGAAGAACCAAGATTTTCCAAAAGATCCAAGTTGGAGAACTGACCAGTTTCACTATATTCTGTAAGGATTCTGGAAAGAAAAAAAAAAAACATTTTCTGATGTGCAAAAGGTTACTAGTATTAGGTAGGAATTTGCCTAGTTTGGCAAAGTACAGCAATTTCACATGGCATCAATTCCATAAGTGTTCAGAAGACCTCCGGAGAGATGAGGAGTCAGGCCATCTTGTATGTGAGTAAAGCCTCTCAATCTTGCTCCATAAATGCTTGATAGCCATGCTATTTAAATATATATGCAAATGATATGATTTATGAGAGCACCACCAAAATTTTAAATGACCAGAACCTAGAAGCTGATCTCTCTTCTAACTTTGCACAGGAGAGGAACTGGCTTGTAACATTCAATTCCTCCAAAACCAAGCTAGTAATGTTTCATCATCATAGGACAGACCCTGATTTTTCTCCACTCTTGATGAACAATTGTACTCTCGATGAGGCTTCTTACATAAAACGACTGTTGGAACTTACACCAAACCACAAACGTAACTTGTATTTATGTTACATCACTAAAGACACTAGAAAAATGGTTGTCTCTCCTGATTGGCTGTTTTTGTTTAGCAGCATATCAACCACTATGGGTTATTTAATGTCGAGATTTAAATATTTTGTACACATTTTTTTTAATAACAGTTTTAGTGACACAAGTCTTAGTAATTAACCCATAGCTGGAGGGAGAAGAGGTGGATTCATATCTTTCCCAAGGATATTTGTATGTAAGTGAATATAACGAACACAACTGGAATTGGAACCCTACTCTCTGATTAACAACTCAGTCATTATCCATTACACAGCCCACACATCCAAGCTTACTGCACCTGATATTTCCAAGCAGTCACCCATCCAGGCTCAACATTGCTTAACTTCAGTGATTGTATGGGAACTGATGTTTCAACATGATGTGTCCAGAAGTGCTGTCTCCCTTGACTCCTCCTGCCAAGCTGCATTTCTATAAGAGCCAGGTCAGACCAAGATTTCTGGGACTGAGAAATCCTCACTTTCCAGCCTCGATCAAATTTCCCCACAGATGAAACATTGCTAACCCCTCGTTAATATATCACTATTTCCATAGCAGATGTTCAGGTGAACTACATTTCTTAATTCTACCGTCTAGACATTCACAGCTAGGACTCACCAGACCACATACACTGAGACTACTCATATTCCAGTGGTAAGGAGTAAATTCTACTCAATTGTCATCCCCAGAATTGTTGCAATGTGAAACAAAGTCATGAAGGGATGGTGCTTTGATCATTATAATCTTAACCCCTTCAAGTTGAAGGGTCAACTATTATTTATCCTACATATCCTCATAATATGCAACTCTTGCTCCCATTCTATACACCTATACAACATCCCCATTCAGTAACCCTCTACCTTGAGTGGCACTTAAGCCTTGTATTGGGTGAACAATAGTAAAAAAAAAAAAAAAATTCAGAAATGGGATGTTGCATTCACCTAACACCCAATATCATACTCAGTTCAGACTCTAATAATTCATATTGCCTTGCAGATCAGGTGATGTTCACACTCATTTATCAAATATCAGAACATAACCAACATAGGCCTGGACATGACAACATACATATCTACCATCATGTTTACATAGGTACCTCCACGAAATGTAAACAAAAAGAGCATAGCATGATGAAAAAGACGCCAAACTTGACGAAAACAAAATTTTATCGTCTAAATGTTTATGTTATTATTAAGAGGAAAGATCAAAGTATTTTTGTGGTATTTTTTACATTTTTTAATCGTTCCTAACACGTCCAAAAATTTCGTTAAAAATCTTGGTTTTTTTTTTGAGTCAGCAAAATTGACCATTTTTTTCCATTTTATAGAATCAATGAAAATCTCAGTTTGAAATTCTTTTAAATATCAATTATCATTTTTTCAAAACTTATTTTAAGAAAATCAGAAATTATAATGTTTATTTAAAATTTTTTGAACCAAGCTTAACTTAGCTTTTGCGCCGAAAAGATGTAATTTGAAAATAAAACAAAGCAGGTTATAAACTTTCGCGTCATTTGACAGGTGTTGAATGACCTATTGATGGATTCCATGAGGATAATTTGTTCTATGGAAGGAGAAAAGTGAAATATTTTACATTTAAGTGAACAAATTATTTACCTCGTTATTTTTAAGGAAAACTTTCAGTGCTTTATTTTTTTTTTTTTTGACTTAGCTTTCACCTTTACGATGCTTTATGGAAAATATATTATAAAGAAATTAAAACAAACGAATGAGATTAAAACAAACGAATGAGATTAAATTTCATAAGAAAGGTATCTAATTAATTTATAAGTACCTTTCTCATGAAATTTTATCAGAAGTGTACATAAAATACTATAATTTAATGTACATTTACTACATTTTACTGTGTTATTTGTATTTCCATTCATTTTATTATTAATTTTGATATTTCATTTATGGAAAAAATGTCATAACTGAGATTAATATAAAAATAAGATCATATAAATTTCATAAGATGATACTGATACTTTTAGATACCTTTCTCAGTTGAAATTGAAAAATCAAATAAACTTCTCCACATGTGTTTCGCAAAATTAAAGGCCTTAACAGCGGAGACCAATGCTTAACTCAAATAACACAACTTAATTGTATTCTGGTTGGTCTTCTGTACTTTATAATTAGAGCCCGATTATAAACACAAAATTACATTCTTAATTACTTCCTGTCTTCTGATTAGTCAAAATGATACAATTTACAAAGTTCTAAAAAAGATCTATCTCATGAGGACACTTAGGAAATCCGACGCGGCTTTTAACTAATTTTACAATATTTTAAAAACTTAAATGTAAAAATCTATTATAATTAAATAAATAACAAATAACTGTATTAAAAATTCATTTTTCATCGAAAAAATCTTTTGCTCTCAGAAAATATTGTCCATATTCATAAAAACAACTAAAAGCAACTAAAAGCATTTGAAATTAAATAATATATTTGTTTTGTATGTTACAATTCAGAGCTGATTTTCAGGTACGGGCGGTCCAATAAAAACAAAAAAACAAAACATGATTTGCATTCTTCAAAGACTTGTGCTTTTAACTATTGTAATCACTAAACCTGACGCGAGCGAATTTCTAGAGTTTTCATAAAATTAGTTATGGGGAGTGGGTAATAAATATAAAAAAAAAATATTTCTGCCATGACTAATAAAAAAAAAACATATTTATAATAATTTCGATCATCTGTGAATACTTTCTGAAAGTTTCATTAACATCCGACAATTATTTTTATTTTTGCAAGATTTCCCAAAATAATAGGTGTCATACAAAAAAAACGTGCTAAAAATTGTATATGTTATTTTACTAGTGCCGGTGATACAAAGATAATGTTTTTTTAATCAAAATTTAGAATGTTCTAAAAAGAAGGAATTTTTTTTTAAATAATGAAAGAAAAACTTTGGTCTTTCCTCTTCATGATAACATAAGCATTTAGACGATGAAATTTTGTTTTAGTCAAGTTTGGTGTCTTTTTCATCATGCTATGCCATTTTTTTAGTGTTTTCGGGGAGGTACCTACGTTTACATACTTCTATATCATGCTTTTGGAATGTTAGTTTAATTTTATTCAAGTATGTTTGCTTTGGCGCCTTCATCATCTAGCATAACTTGTTGATGTTAGTTAAGGCAATAAAAATTGTTTTCTGAAAGCGTTAATTTTTTGCATTGGAGTAAATGAATCTAAGGAATATAACTCCTTTTACTTGTCTCTGATTTTTCAAAATCAATAAAACTTTGCATACATAACACAATCCATATTAGAGTGGCAAGCTTTGGCCTTTACCTTTCAGATAAAACTGTGGCATAAGAACTGTCCTGAAAAAAATATATATATAAAAATTAAAAAGTCATTAATGTATAAATGCCAAAATTTAAATAAATGAAAAACAGTTTTCTTTATAAAAAGGAAACAAATATCATGAACTGCTATCATTTAAAATGATCAGTTTATATAAATAAAGTATTAATATTTGTCAATGCCCAAATGGTTAAAATTTGGTTAAACTTTTAAATTATTTTTCAATCTTTAACGGTTCCACAAATATTCATTTCAAATGCTGAAAAAATCAGAGTTGACTAAAAGCAAACATGAATTAATATTCTGTTTCTATTATGACTCCACATTTTATTCTTTTACTTTTGAAATAAAAAAATAAATGAAAATTTATGTACCTTAGATTTTAAGAACCAATTGAGTGCTTGACCAACTCTGTTGTTCAATAAACATTTCTTACCCATCACTTTACAAATGGATTTTGCTGAAATAGAAAATTAAATTACTTGATACTACAAAAAATATATTCCTGCTAATCTCTTAACATTTTTTACAGAAACATACATACATGTGCATATATGAATATATACTGCAGTAAAATAATTTTTCAGTTATATATTTCATTCAAAGATAAATACAATGAATTTCTTCACAATAACAATAAGCAGTAAAAAGATGTACCATGTTCCTGCAAACCTCGCTTTTCACAAATATGCAACAATTTGTGTGCCTTCACTTCTGTATCCAAAGGAATGCGCTCGAGATAAAGACCCAAGTAGTCACTGTAAAACATGGGAAATTCAAGTGAATATTTTGTCAGAACAAACAATTTATCAAATCAAAAAAATCTCTATATTTTTCATTCATTATAAGTGCCTTCATTCTGTTCTGATTATTAAGATAATTACTCTTTTATTAATAAGCATTATTTCATGAGGCACCATTTTTTTTCAAGAGCTTTACAAAATGGGGATTGAAGTAATAAGTATTTTCCCATGGCTTTACAGATATGTTTTCCACAAGCATACAAATTTGTAAATGGATAAAATCTTAAAACTGTAAATACATAAATATAATTAAAATATATATAACATAATTTACAAAGTGAAATTTCTACACATGCCAAGTTTTTTTTTTTTTATCATTTCCCTTGGAATAATGCAAGGAGAACACTGAAGGTTACAAGAAATGGAAGCGAATGAGAAGACTTTAGTGAGAAGTGAAGAAATGGACAATAAAGGAACAGGATTCAAGAAGGCAAAAGATGGTGATTGACATTGTATTTAAATTTTTGAAGATTGTAGATGGCAGGGAAGCAAGAAATCAGAAGGGAGTTCCACTGGAAGAGAAAAGAAACTTAGAATAGAACTGACGGTTGCATCTAGGTAGTTCAACAATAAAGCAGTGAGACCTAGTTTCCAATCTTAAATTCATACATTCGAGGAACTAAGGAGAACAGTTTATCATATTTGTAGAAAAGACAGCATGAAGCCACATTGTGGCAGTGAGAAAGCGAGTGAAGTCAAGATGTCAGGTCAGGATTGATTACATTACAGACCCTTCTTTGAATTTTGTCAAGACTCTTGAGATATATAGCAGAAGCACCAAAGATATGGAAGCAGTATTCAATGGATGAATGTTAGATTTATAAATGTGCAAGAAGAACTTTAACGAGAAGAATTGTCTGGCACAACACAGAGAATGAACTTTCCTAGCTAGGTCTACACCTAGCAATTGATTCGATATAATCATTCCACTTCATGTTAGTGAAAAATATGATCCCAAGATGATGCTCTCTTGGAGGTTATCATAAGCCATGCTGATGGAATGAAAAAAAAAAAAGGTTCTCTATTGTGAGTAAATGAAAGTTGTTTTGTTTTGGATGCATTTAAATTTACAAGCAATTCCTTGCCCTAGTTAACTGATTGGAGGTCCTTTTTGAAAGCAGTTGCCGATTTTACTTTGTCAGATCTGTTTATTTCCATTGCATTGAAGCAGCTCAAGATATCAACAATTATTTTCAATTAAATATATTTTATATTGGACAATTCTTTTGTGAACATTCTATTACTTCCCTCTCTAAAATTTAATCGGGTACTTTTTTTATTTTGACAAATGCATTTACTAATCTTTTTTGGATACTGTATTTTGCATGCAGAAAGTTTCCAGTGATTCTAAACAGAACCTTACTTGGCTTGCTGGAACTGGATATACCAATCTAACTTTAGTTAAGAATACAAAGTCAATTTTCTTACATTTGTACTTTGAAGTACTTGCTGGCCATAGAATATAATAGACTTGGGAAGAAGTAGTACCAAATGACCTTATAAAAACAAAACCAAGAAATTCTTACCTGCCATTGTCAGGACAAAAATCAAAATAATGAATAGCAACTGCCCATAAACTGAAATCCAAGAAAAATAATGATTATTAATATTTTTTTTTTGTTTTATAATTAAATTTTGTTAAACCAATTTTTCAGAAAACAAAGCAATCTTTCCAAACTCCTAATAAGAGAAATTTGTGAAAATAAATCTTTGAAAAAAAAAAAGAAAAGAAAAATGATCCAATCATAATCAATAAGTGGATATCAATTACCCATCTACCCCATTATTAATTACCTTTTGTGTGACATCAAACTGGATGCATATTCTAACAGAAGGTACTCCCTCAGGTTGACTCCTTGGCTGTAAATGCAAAAATCAATAAATCAACAGGAGTTTTGGAATAATAGATTTTGAAAAAGGTCATGTACATCAAGCAATAAATATGTAGTTAACAAGATCCTCATTTTTTTTGTCACTTCTCATAAAAATGGGAAAAGAGAACAGCAGTAGTACAACAGCTTAATAGGCAAACAAGTCTATCCTTTTTTTAATCTTTCATGAAATAGAAGACAAAAAATGGATTCATTTAATAAAAATTTTCATCAAATAACAATGGAAAAAGTTACATCTATAACTTTTTAATTGTAATTCTAAGTATTATCAAGAAAATGTATGGCAATTTGACATTTTACTTTTTGGTAATCCTAAAATTTGAGTATTAAAAATACATTTCAATACCTTTGTATTATTTATTCACTTAACAAATTTATGAAATACATCAGAATAAAAGCATTGTCAAGGATTTATTAAAGTTACAAAAATATTATTCTGATAAAACATTTCTATAAAAAAAGAGATACAAATTTATGCAAAATGGTGCACCATCCCCTCCAACAACTGCATTCAATTCTTCCCTTTTTCCAACATTTTGTTTTTGTCAGCTTCAAGGAATACTTCTGGTATAAGAATTAAAAAGCCTATTTTAAATGTTTTAAGCAAGTATAGAATTTTATTGCATCAATAAAATTAATAAAATGAAATTCCCTATAAAATTTATAGATCAAATTTTTCAGTGTTTTAGCTTACTCTAAATGTGTCACAAAATTATCCTGACTTGCAAAGAGAAACCTTTATAACAGTCTGCTTTCACTGTCATCATAATTAAAGTAAAAAGGTTTTAATAATAAAATGGAGAAAAAAATAAACAAAATTGTAACTAATGTTCACAAATGAGCAAAACAGTAACACTTCCCAATTAAAACATAAGGTATTATCATAACTTGATTTAGTCTAATATTTTCATTGTTTTGGTTTTGAATAAGGTTTCAACCAACTGATTAGACTTCATCAGAAGAAAGTTACATCTGGATGTCTTATTTAAAATCTCATTGTTTTCATTCACAGAAGCAAGTCTAATTTGAAGAAATTAAATAGTTTCTCATTTGTTCATTGCTATCAAACTTCGAATACTGTTAATTTTTTATTTTTACATGAGAAATGTACTTTAAATAAAATGCAATACTGAAAAGTCCATGAGAAATTACCCAAAGTGATTTAAATTTATGGTGCAATTTTCTTTTAAATATTAATGTTTTATTCAAATGATACAAAAGAGGAATTGATATCCTTACTGAAAAAAATATTATTTTACAATCTTTAAATAAGGTAAACAACTAAATTTGGTAATACAAATCCTACCAATAAATGGCTATTCAATATGGATTTCTGCTTGATAGAAAATACTAATTAAATGAAAATATATTAAAAAAAAATTTAAATATAACAATATCATTTTTTCCATTATTTTAATAATTTTTTTTGCACATTTTTTATGAAATTGTTTGAAAAGAACAAAAAGATTTCTTTAATTTGACAGGCTGTTGAATACAGCAAAATATTAATCACAATTGTTTCACATTCAAATAAACACATTATCCTTTTTTATTTATCCCAACATACCAATTGTAAGGAAGCAACTATTCTATGCAATGTTAAACTAAGTTCTTAAAATCTTTACTTGAAAAAATTTGAATTACTAGTAAAATTGAAGACTTACTAATTTCTTACTTCAAGACAAGAAAATTAATGTATATATCAAAAAGTATCAGGCTTAAAATCAGTTTTTGCCTTCAAGCAAAAAGACATATATTGGTATGCTAGTAGGCATAAAAAGGATAGCAAGATATTTTTGGTAACCAAAGAAACAAAATTTGAATTAAAATCAGAAATGTTCACAAATATCAACATTAACAAATGCAAAACTAACAAAAAATGGATGGGCACAGAATTGTTCGTAAAGGAGTGAGAGTGTATTTTTATGATTGGAGATTGGATCAATATTTGAATAAATGGTTTATATAAAAAAAAGAAAAAGTATTTGTAAAGAAAGTCACTTTGATTTGTTCAATGGCATATCAACTCCTTATGGGTCATTTAATGCCAAAATTTAATTTTCTTGGGAGCTTTGAAGTAATAAATGATATATGTTATCCTGCTTTCACAATTGAATACATGGTAGATGATACTCAGCTTTTGTGCATATACATGTTTGTGTGGACATAATTACTACAGGTGATGATATGTTTTATGTTGTAGTTTTGTTGAAGTTATATTTTGGAATATAGTTTTCAGAAATTGTAGGATATTATATGGATTAATTTCATGAAAGACTTCTTTGATATTGGTTATTTCGTTGGTTGATTTTGTTTAGCATCAGATCAAACTTTATAGGTTAGTTAATGCCAAAATCTAAATATTTTTAACACAATTTTATGGCTTCAAATATATACTATAAATAGGTATTATTGGTAATGTTTTTTATATAAAAATTTATTTTTATACTTTTATTTTGTTTTCCTGTAGGCATATTATAGCAATAATTAATTAAAATTAACTTTAGCACTCTTATATTCCACTGTATTATTGTGTTTGTCATTGTTGGTTTTTTATCAATTTAGGTTGGTGATTGTAAATGGGTTGTTAATTTGTGATATAGAATTTTATGTTTTGCCTTTTTTAGTTTTGTTTTTGGCAGTGCAAGGTCTTTCCTCGATTTCTATTTCATCTAATGAATCAAACTAATTTTTTGTTTCAATTTGATCTGTGTCTTTAGACACTTTGTGTTGTGCTTTTATTGCTGCTTGTTTTGGTAGGAGATCTCTGTCTCTCTGCATGATGGGTATCTTGTTGAGTGGGATGGGAGGTGGGCAGAGTTCTGGAGATCTTTGTGATCTCTGTTTGGTAGCATTAATCTTTATAGGGGATGTTTTTGTATCTTTAGAAAATGTTCTGACAATTGTTCTTCTATATTAGTTTCACTTTTGTTCAAATTAGGTCTAATTTCTTGCATAAATTTGAGCACAGTTTCGTATTTATCATTATTAGTTTTTTTGGTGATCTGTGAGTAGGTCATGTTATTTTATATAATCTTTCATGGTTTTGCATGATTCCTAATAAGAGATATTTCTAGTGTGCTTTATGGTCATAATCTCTTTTTCCTTCCTCCATATTTCACATGATCTGGGTGATTTTTGCTGATAAAATTTTTGACAGTTATAACATCAGAGGGGTTTGGGACCTTGGTGTTATAGCCTATTTTGACTTTTAGAATTGTAGACATATCAATTGTTAATACATACATGTTTGTGTTAGTTCTTCATGTTTTTTTAACGATGACTCTTATATCAATGATTCTTTGTTTTGTTTTTTTAATTCAGTTTTTACTTCTTCCCTGGAGCAGTGAGACCGCTCTCTGCTTCTTATCACTCTCCTTTGAGGTGTTCAAAAGTTTTGTAGGAGTAAGCCTTGATTTTTATTTCATGGAATTTTTTCCTCTTCAGAAGTGTGTCAGCATCTTTTTCTACTTCAACAAGTATTGCTCCATTTTTGAGGATTTTAACATTGCTTGGCATTACTTTGAAAGATATTACTTTTTGTATAAAAAAATGGAGAGGGTTTTTTGAGTGGAGTCTTCTCCTCCGATTCCAAAATTCCAAACTAGTCTCATCCGATTCTATTTCTGTGTGCAGTTGCTTGGGAGTTTTTTTGGAATTAGCTATATAAGTATTATTTGGAGTTCATTGACTGGGCTCCTCACCTGCAATGGAGCCCCACACAGAGATAGGCCAAGGGGGAAACCTATCTGTCATGGCCTATCAGGGCTATCCAGTCAGTACACTCACACTTCTCGAACTTTAGTACCCAGGAGATATTGTTATCATCATTCCTTCTTCATGGATTTACCCTCAGCTACTGCCTTCTGATTTGGGAGAAACCAAATAAGGGTTTGACATAACCAGTCGATTGATCAGATCAAGCCACTTCAACCACCCTTCTAGCTCAAGTCATGACCAAAGTGGTGTATTGGTAATCAGAAGTATCTAAACCAGACCTCTGAAGCCCTCAATCACCAGGATCCAATCCCCAGACATTACAGGTTGCCATCTGCAGTCAGTGTATTCTGAAGCCCCACCCAACAGAGCAATAGCCTGTTTTCAGATAATCTAATAAAAAAATTATGAATTTTCTGTAAAAAAAAAAAAAAAAAAAAAAAAAAGCAACGAGAAACTGTTTTGGATGCATTTAGATTTTATTTGAACTGTTAAAAACAGTTTTATAGCTGTCATAAAATACTCACTTGATATAATAAACTTCAGAATTTGGAGAATACTCAATCTAACTCATAATTTCTGACTTACAAATCCTGAGCTTCAACCACTAAGCCTAATGCAAACAACAAATACAAAGAAACAGTTTTGTTTAAGCTACTATTCATCTGTAAATGGTGCTTTTTTTTCTTTTTAATTTTAGAATGAATATAAAAAATAATAAAAATTCTTCAACAATATTAAGAGACTATAAATTTTAAGAGTGTAGTCTTACAATGACAACCAAAAATTTCTGGACAGTTATATACAATTGTTTGCTTTTGTTTCTTCATAAGAAGATTAAAGTAACTCCAACATAGACTGACAGCAAAATGCTTTGTTAGGATAGAATTTATGAAACATTTATTACCGGTTTGTTCAATACTTACTAAACTTATAAATGGAAAATTCCTTAAATCTCAGGTCTTCATCCCAAAGATGAGATTAAATAATATCTTTTATTAACTTATTTTGCTATATAGTGACATTCAGTTATGAACAAAATGTTGAGTTAGGTGGGTATATTTGTGTAGAGGTGTTATACAGTAATAATAGTAACAAGGCTGTCCTCAGTGTTCTGTATTGATGAGAAAGCAGAGAAATAGAAACCAAATAAAGAATCAGCACTAAATGTTTTGAGGTCGTCTTCAAAGTTTAGCACAGTGATATAAGTATATATTTTATATTCTGTGTAATAAATGCAAATAATGTCTGTGAAAGTTAAGACTAGAAATATAATTAAAAATTACAAACCAAAATCTTGGCATATTAACAAAATTACTCAATAAGTCAATTTTTTTCTTAGAATATTTTTATATATCATTGAAATGTGTTTTTACAGAAGTTGAAATCATTTTCAGACTGATTTATACATGTATATTTTTTCTGCTTTCTGATTAAGAAATAATAATTCCTAATAGGTATAATTATTAATTAGCTAATTATTGAATATCACTAACAATTCCCTCACTAATTATTTTCTCAATAACTGTAAGCTAGTAATAATTTATGACTAACACAATTGCCTTGAATCAGAGACTGCATGGTTGTTAGGCCTTTATTTAGGATAGTTTGTGTGCTAGCCATTACCATGTAGCAAAATGTCCAGAAGTATTTATACAAAAATTAAAATTAAAGTTTAACCCAAATATGAAGATATGTGGGAAGGAAAAAAGAAAAGAAATAAAACAAGAAATTTGTTTAATATAGAAACAAATCAACTGACCCAAAACCAAAGTTAAATGTAATTGACCTTGAAATAAAGAAAAAAAAATTTATTTCATTTAAAATTATGTAAAATTTTCTTTAAAGAAATGTTTTCATCTTTAATTCAGTTCTAAACAGAAAGAAGAAAATATTTATATTCTTATGGTTCATAAGAAAGATTTCAATTATTTTCTCAGATTTACAATTATCAAAGATTTACTCAGCTTGAGATGTGAAATTCGATGTAAAACGATTAATTTTACTTAAAAATCATTTTTGGTTTCCAATAAAATGCTCCATAAATGCATAAAAAAAAAAATAGTTTATCAAAGAAAATATCCAGACAATCAAAGTTCTTAGTTTACATCAATTTGGTAGGACGTTTTTATTTCTTAAATATTCTTAAACATTCTCAGAAGGCACAAAAATATACAAAAATACATTTAAAAATAAAATAAAATATGAAATTCTTAAAATGGCAAACACCAGGATTTATACTAACAAAAAATTAATGGTTGACAGAAATGTCAGAAAAATGAAATTTAAATAAGCATTTAGAAAATTATTTTTGCAAATTTCATTATTTTCCTTGTTATTATACCCTCTCTCTTCATTCTCTTATCCCTCCCCACTGGTTCACTCATTAACCTATATGTCTAGTGTCTTCTCTAAAGAATATTTCACAACTGTCAGTTCTTCTTTCTAATGCCAATTTGCTTCTCCACTGATAGAGATAATTCTGAAAAACCCAAAGACTGAACTCATTAGCTGTTAAGAACCATGTAAGTTTTTTTATGAGATCTTTTATTCAATCAGCAATCAAGTCATAATTTTTTTAAGCTTAAACTTAATATTTATACTTTGCTAATTAAAAAAAAGAAGATATTGAATGCAACAGACACCTAGGGATGGAGAGTGGAGCAGCCAAAATGCTATGATAAAAATAAAGATGAGGAAAGGGATCCAACAGAATCAATTTCAAATTTTGTTTCAACAAGTGAACATTTTGATGTTATCACAATGTCCATTCTTCAGCTTTAATCAAAAGTATATTGTCCATAAGAAAACGTTATTTTTTAGAAAAATAGTGGCCATAAATATACCTACTGGATCAGTCAACTGCAACAATACTAATTACACAGACAAAACCCATGTACCCAAGGGATCCTGAACTATACAGGGGAGAGTTTCCAAATACCTTCTTTGCTAATAAAGAAGGCCACACACTGCTAAAATCAGTCTGACATACACATGCCCAACCCATATACACTGCCTCTTACAACTTCCTCCAAAGGTACTTGACATCAATTACCTGCACACCTTATTTAAGTAACAGTTTTATCTCAGAAATACAGACAAAAATCATCTTCTCATCTCATAATTTAATGCTAATCACATTTTTCTGAATTATTTTAACAAAGATTTTCTATTTATACAATAGAAGTGAATCCTTACAATTATTCTTTCTTTCCTTATATTTTGAACAAGAAAAATAAAAACAGATTTTGATTTATTAACAATAAAATTTATTAGAACATTTTAAAAACAAAACAAAACAATTTTTCTTCTAATTGGCATATAGTCAAAAGCTCATCCCAAGGTTTCTGAAAGTAGGTTAAAGCATATTAACTTTTTCCTATGAAATGGAAATGAGTTGAAAATTTTGCTTACAACAGTTTTTATGATGGGGTTATTTTTACTCTTTCAAGTAAAAATAACCCCATCATATTATATACTGTTGAAATATGCATATTTAGGCTCTAAAAAAAACTATTTTTGACCCCCAAATCAATGAAATACAGGAAATCAAAAAAGTAAAATACACTTTATTTTCTCATATTATTGATGTTATAAGTTGAATAAAGCATAAAAACAGTAGATATACATATAATTTCAAGAACCTAGCCCCAAAATTGCACACACCTATCTAAAAGTAAAAATTTCAGCTGTGTTTTTCAGAAATCAGAATAGAAAAGTGCAAATGATAGAAAGACAATGTGTTGAGATTAAAGGGCCTTAAATTGGAAGGAATAAAAAACTTACGGCAATTTCTGTGGTTCCAAATGGCCACTGTGGTAAAAAAGGTCAGCTAAATGAGATGTGAACCACCAACTGCCAAGGTAAGTGCTGCACAAATAGAATAGAATATTTTTAATATTTCATAATCTCTTTTTGTTTAACAAATTAATATTTCTAGGCACTATACAATCTGGAATCTACTAAAAAATAGTAAAATTTACATATATGCTTTACTATTTTCATCTCAATTGTTATACTCACAACAGCTGGCCATCCTTCCTCAGCTGTCTGCCATTGTTGCATTCTGTAATCTTAGAATTAACATTTTGTAGATGGTTCTCATTCCACTTCTCAGGCTGAGGGTACATTTTTATATCAGTTAATACTTAAAGTCACCTTTCCCAAACTCTTATTCAGGGGAAGAAACTGATAAGCAACAGGAAGGTGGATAAGACTGGTGAATATTAACTGACAGGTGAAATATCCTCTAAGCATAGAAAGCAGAATGGCATCTACCAGTGTGAATTGAATAAACGGTTCAGTTTGAAATTCCAAAAAGGTTACCATGTACAACAAAAACAGACAATTGAAGAAGGTTGCAAAGTAGAAAAGCTAAACAGAACTTATGCATGAAAAAAGTAATACATTCTTTCTGGATTTGTTATTTCAATGCATTTAGAAAAGTTGGCATTAAAATTAAGATGTCCTGTATAATAAAGTTTTAAATTAAATACATGATTAAAAAATTTTTTAAAAATTGGTGAGTGAGATAGAAATCATTAAAATAATAAAACTTGTTAATTTCAACTTCACAGAGTAGCAAGAGAGATATCAAAGAGGATATCAGAGGGAAAAAGAGTTTCAGAATACTGAATGTTGTATACTATGAACTTTTTGTTTATCAATAACAAAATACTAAACAAATACAGACAATTGGATTTTTGATTGTAACATTTACAATCATTGAGGAATAATAATAATAATAATAATAGGACTAAACAGAAAAAAACAGTCTTTTTCAAGAGATGTTTTAACTGCACTGAGCAGTCAAGATGTGCAAAGAAAAATTGTTTTGAGAAGAGAAAGAAGTAACTTAATTTTAACTAGTTCTTCATTCTCTCTTTTGTTTCTCCTCTACCAACATTGGTCTGTATCAGATAGAAGGATAATAACTTACATTAATGGATACTTCTCAAGTACCAACCAAATAGCTTGATGGACACAAAAGACTCAATCACTGACACTACACAGGAAAACCCCAGGACCCAGGAATTTCTATCAAATAACCAAGCACCCTTAAATGAAGAGAACTGAAAAAACAGCTTAACTCTGAAAAGATCTGAATCAGTAAAGCTGCAGAAAACCTTGTATTGATCATCAGCACCAGTGTAAATGCCAAATATTCTGTCACAAAAAGAGATTAAAATAACAATATTTTAACACAGAAGGTTAAAGTGATGAACATTTGAAACTTTTCATATTATACATCTATGTGGAAAAGTGGACAAACTATTTTTAATGTTGTATATTGGTTTACATTTTAAGAACAACAAAATAAAAAGGGAAATTCTTGACTGACATATTCTATTTCATAAAAGAAAAATATAAGATTGTTTCCCAATATTAAAAATGTGATTTTTTTTGACAAAACACCTCTAAACTTTCTGTGAAAAATTCACAGCACACAAAATGAATCATCTTTTAACAAATATCATTTCTTCTCTTACCAATTCTTTCTCTCTCAAAGTTGGAATCAACAAGTTTTATGCAATGATTTTGCTTCCCCCAGTCATCTTATTTATTACCAAACTTAATCATGACTATTACTTCATTATCTTAACTGAATTACGACATAAATGACCAAACTAACTTTGATGAAAATGAAGTCAGAGATAGTCATAGCTGCAAGTCTATGCCAAAACCCCAGAATTAAGTATATACAAAATAACAGAAAAAGGAATAAAGAAAAAAAAGTATTAATGATGAGAGAAAATGCTGTCACTTGGCCTGCCTAATGAGATATTCAGTCAAATGAATGATTTGTCTAAACAAAGTAACAAAGGTTTGGGTTATTTATCAGCAGAAGGTAAATGCTTTAGATGGCATGAATTTCAGTTTAAGATTCTGGATTTGATTTGAAACATATTTAAATGGAGATTATATCCGAAAAAAGAAAATTCAGGAATGTGCAAATGCATCATTAAATTAAGGAATATAATCAGAATATATAAGAAGACTGCAATCAATTTACGGATTTTTGAATATGAAAAATAGGCAAAACAAATACTGATGTTTTAGCAATTATTAAATACAACTTTGTGTTGGTTTGTAATAATGTAACTTTTTGCATTTATTTTCTATTGTGGTAGAAGATTTTCACCATCAAAATAAATCCACTATACTTGAAAAATCCTGCCGACCTAATTTTATTATTACTATTTTTAATCTCAATTTAGTCAATAAAAGCTAGGGGACATCACTGACATTTGAAAATTAATGTCACCCAAAATAACTAGAATTACCTCTTGTAATAATTGTATGTCACTATAAGTCATTTAAATAAAACAAAAAAAAAGCAACACTTTAGATTTTGTGTAAAGGCAGGGTCTTTCTATGAAGTAATACAAATTAAAATGGTCAATTCTTATTGATTTTATAAGAAGGTAGAAAATGGATCAACTTGACTGTTACTTACCTACAATCCCGGATCATTTGATTAATATTAAATTCAAAAACAGCCACAAGAATACTGTCCAGCTGAGCAGTGTGGCTGCTGTCCCCTCGATACATATCAAGGCAGGTCTACAAATTAATGACATTCAAAGAGATAAAAACATGGCTGCTTTCTTTACTTACAAAAGTTAACACACACACACACACACACACACACCCCTTGTAAAATAAAAGCCAAATATTTGCAACAGTTTTCCTTTTAAAATTGAAAAGACTTTCCCTATATTTGTTTTTTTATAACTTTTTAACCTTAAATCCTTTGCAAGATTACAACATAATACATTAAAATATTTAAACAGCATGTAAAATAACCTACTTTCATTTTTCTTATGAGCAATGGTTTTATTAAAGCCAACATTCTTCATACATTCTGATCTTTTCAGCTGTACTCATTTTGCTACAAATATATAAAAACTGTCAATAACAATTCATTGGCCAACTCAAAATCTGAATTACAATGACAAACAAGAGATAATGTATAAGTTTACTAAACTTGGCTGCATATTATACATATGTCTCTCCACATTTTAGTTATTTTATAGTGAAAGCAATACATTATTTATTGCCAATCATAATAGGAACACCAGCTTACACATTTTAAAAATATTTTACAACAGTGATAATATAAATGGAAATTATTTTGAAATGTTAAAATCTTCACACAATTTTATTTTTAAGTAGTCTCACAATTAAAAAAGATGATGGTGAAATTGATTTCTGATCCATCAACAGAAATCCTAAAACCTTACTTGAATGTAGTGCTGTAATTCAGAGTTCTTTACAATAGGATTCTGGTAGAAAAGTCGTGATACCAACATGTGAAACCAAGTTTCACAATAATCCTTCATTTGATAAAAGACTTCTTCCTCTCCACATAATATCTGCAACAGAAAATGGGAGTTAAAATCAATGACATAGTTTTCAAATGCATAAATATTATAAGAGGGAGACTTAAAAATAAAGATAACAGTTCTTAACAGTTAAATCCAAGACAATTATTCAATTTCAAAACTTCCTCTCAAGTAAATACTGATAAATCTATATAATACTTTATAAATGCCTGTGTATTGTCACACACACAATATTATATATATATATATATATATATATATATATGTGGGGGGTGGCAAGATATAAATTTTTATATACCAAGAACAATTTTAGAGAAATCTATGACAAAAGCAGAAAAAGTTTTGGGTGATGTATTTTCTCCTTTAGGATTTCCTTAAACTAAAGTGATGTTTATGTTGATG